>JAOTRS010023657.1:0-10618 GCA_028565755.1 Dinotopterus cunningtoni
ATAAACGTGTCAAGCTCAAACTGATATGTATTTATTCTTCATTTTCATTCAGAATTATTATTATTATTAGTAGTAGTCCTCCGAATTTATTATTATTATTATTCTTATTATTATTGTACCGCACCCGCGCGCATGAAGTGCTTTTTTATCCAACATTATTTGAAATAACAACTGTGGAATATGTGTCAGTAAACGGAAACACGTCAGGAAATTGGAGCTTCACATCCAGACAATGCCACAGCCGTCGTCCTGAAACCAGTGCAGCTACATTAACTGTGATGTTTAGCTGTAATGAACAGCATTACTCTCTCTTCAATCAATCACAGCATCAGTGTGTAAAAGAGGGCAGATAACGCTTTCCTTCGAGTGTGAAATCCTGCCATGTGATGCAGCATGAGCAGCAGTTTAAAAAAATGTATTTGGCTGGATTCACTGGACTCTCATCATGAGCTTAATTGTATGTTGCCTTCTTCCAAATTCTTTATTACACTAAACTGTATTTATTTTTATTTTTCATTTTTTCCTTGTTATAAGCTACTGTACATCTTATTGCAAGGGAACAGAATTTTTTATTCCATATTCAGAATTGAAAAGAGTTTCTTGCATTGAAAGGGAAAAACCTCCAAAAACTCTTACACAGTAAAAATCAGGCAACCTCAGAGGTGTGAACTGGACATGGGCCATTTTAATAAGATCATTAAAATGGATTCAGACAGAAAATCAAATCTAAATACAAGGAGCTTTCCTGTAAAAAGTAAAAATACCAAATCTAACTTTGAAACTTAAATCTCGACAGAAGGTCATGACTGAGCCTTCTGTAAGGGACATGTCACTCTGGAGCTCTTCCTCAGTTTATCTTTCTAGCTGATATAAACCATAAGACATTCATCATCAAGACTAATACTGTACATTTACATTTACACATTTGGCAGACGCTCTTATCCAGAGCGACTTACTTTTTTTTTTTTTTTTTAACTCATTACACATCTGAGCAGTTGAGGGTTAAGGGCCCAACAGTGGCAACTTGGTGGTTGTGGGGTTTGAACCTGGGATCTTCCGAACCGTAGTCCAATGCCTTAACCACTGAGCTACCTCCTGTTGAACTAATTCTGTCATTTTTAAGGTTAAGAATGTAGGCTGTTGTGGATCAAATGCTAAAAAAACAGGAGAAATTCCACTTGATCTTACTAAAACATTTGTTTTCTTATTCCTTTGCTTTTCTTTCATTCTCTTCCTTTCCTTTCAAACTGAGCTCCAGCTTGGCCAAGATCTGTTTCTTTAATACTCCATCAAAGGGCATGTGATAGAGGTGACAGTGCATGAGAATCTCATAATGTCTGTTCTGTTTTTCTCTTTCTGTTTTGCTGATGAGAAGAAAACCTAAAAGGCACAAATGAGGGGGCGGGGGTAATTCTCCATTAGAGACATTGCTACTAGATCTTCAAAACAGCCTGCGAGAAAAAGACGCATTGATTCGGAAAAACTGAAGCATCTTTGATGTCATTCTAAGAGTTCAGTGTTTTTTTTATTTTTGGTCCTACTATAGAAGGGCAAAAGGGGACACTGTAGGAGAGACATACGAGGTGGCTGTGGATCACTCATTCTTCACCGAGCTAGTTTCCTGCGAGGTCACCAACACGCTCAGGAGCACCAACATCAGCTGCAACGTCGACGTCTAAAGTGAGTTAAGCTTTATTTGTACCATTCCATCTACTATACATGACATGACTTGTTGCTGTGAGGTCTGCAGTCGGGCCTCGTCTTGCGGCTGAACCTCAGTCCCTGCAGGTGGATTTGGGCTTAGATGCCCTTCTTGATGGGAAATCCCTCACTCACTATCTTGTGCATGAAACGTATTAAAATGCTCATTAACAAGTTTAGAAATGTGTGCATTTACAAATGTGCAATCCATAAACCCCCATTCCCCTCCCAAAATATATGGCATGAAGACTGACTCCTTACACTGCCAGATTCAGCAGCATGTGAAAGTTAGCAGATCTCACACGGTCTATTTTGAGAATTCGAAATGTCTGCAAAGTTGTATTCCTAATGAAGTGACACAGATGTGAGAAAAACGTGTTAAAGTAACACTGTCTATTGAAGTTCACGTGGCCTGATTTCCGTTCAGGTGCTCAGCAAAAAGAGCATGCTGATGTTGAGGGCGGGTAAACAGAAGGAGGCTGGGAAATACGTAAGCTGAGCTGTGGTTCCTTGAGTCCGAGTCGGGGAGAAGGTGGTGAATCTTATGGTAAATAGATCCGTAATCTCACTTTGTGTGCTCGGGAAAGCTGATGATGCAGATCAACTGTAACTTCCAGCAGGCATTCTGGAGTTCTGAATTCTGATTGGTCAGAAGATGTTGATTAGTTTTCTAGAACAGCAGCTCTAAAAGTAGTGTACATAATGTATCATTTATATTTCTACAAAATGCATAATTTCTCACTCACTCACTCTCTCACTCACTCATCCTCTACACTGCCTTAACCTGTATTTAGGGTTGCGGGGGGCCTGGAGCCAATTCCAGGAGACTGAGGGCACAAGACGGGGTAGACCCTGGACAAACTCCATGCACACAGAGACAGGAATCGAGCCTGGCCGGGAATCAAACCCGAACCCTGGAGATGCAAGGCGACAATGCTAACCACTACACCACCATTTCTGTGGTTTTTATAATTATATTATACATTATTGAATTATACTGGAAAACTTGTGTTCTCAATCTTGATGTAAGTAAAAATAATGCACTCAGACACTGGTTACACTGGTTCCATCCTTAAATGCTAAATGTATGTCTCTCTTTAATACACAGCGATAACAACGTAAGGATTTCTGAATTCCATCAGTTTTAATTGTTTGCTTCTGTTTTTCTGTACATGATTCACCAGACTACAAAATGAGATTTCACTCAATAACAGTGTGATGTTTACAAAAAGCCGGCGGCTAAAACTGTTTGGATCTGCTCTGAATCCCATCATTCCCTTGAAATAATCAATAAATAATAAGGAAATTCTGACTGAGTTGCGCCCCCTGCCTGGAGGACGATGTCATTGATCTGAAAGTATCAACAATTCTGTGTGTTCCAAGGACGAGGTCACAAAATCCCTGGAATAAAGCGCGTGATCGTGTTGGAAATTCCACCAAGGCGTCCTGGGGCCGAAAACTTAAACAATTAAATAAATAAAATGCTTTGTTTGTGCATGCTTTGCTAAAGGGCAGGTTTTAGCATCAGATATGGCTTTGCTTATTCAATAAGATGGAAAAGGCTCGCGGCTTGAGATTGTATGGTTTAGAGCGCCCTTGAGCTCCAGCAATAACCTGGCTCTTTCCTTAGTGAGGCAATAAGTGACTTTAATGCTTTATACATTTTTTTATCTGGTGTCGATTCCCTGCACAGAGATTGAGTATTTGTGGACCTGGCGGGGTCGAGACACTGCACTAGTTTGCACTGACTCGTTAAACTGTGTCTGGCTTTTTAAACCTTTAAATATTTCAAGAGTAGTAAGAACATTGCATTTCGTAATGTAGCTATATTAGCAAAATGGATTCTTAGTAATTACTCCGTGTGTGTGTGTGTGTGTGTGTGTGTGTGTGTGTGTGTGTGTGTGTGTGTGTGCGTGATATTCCAGAAAGAAAAAAAAACAAACTGGAGTTCAGTAACAGACCAGTTGCAGTGTGTTAGCTGTTAGCAGAGCGCCCACACCCCCCCCCTCCCCCCTATCCCCGCCCCCCCCTTCAGCATGAAGGGAAACAAAGCTGAATGAGATGGAATTAACATCGGGTCAAAACACACACTTAGAATTTTCTCCTTTCTTTTCATGTACGAAAAGGGCAGGATGTAAATGAAAAGGACGTGTCGTTATTAATCCGTCTCTCAGTGTGTATGGGAGAGACGTGACTTCCTGTTTGCTATTCACAAGCTATAAATCTGTACATCCTTCATTCTGCCATCTCTCTCTCTCTCTCTCTCTCTCTCTCTCTCTCTCTATGTGATGTTCAGGAGCAGCTCTCAGGCTGAGGCCATGAAAAGATGTTTAATTATAGCACTCGTTTATGGAGCTGATCCCCTCCATCTGATTTTTGTTCAGATCCCCAGGCTGAGCCGATGCTGCTGTGCGGTGCTCACGCCTCCCTGCAGCTCGGCAGCCAGGTGTAATTAAGAAGTGGAGGTGAAAGGACATTTGTTTCACACTTTTTTTTTGTAAGAGAATCAAGCAGGCCTCTGTGGGAGCTCACCAGTGTGGGCACAAGTGTGTGTGTGTGTGTGTGTGTGTGTGTGTGTGTGTGTGTGTGTGTGTGTGTGAGAGAGAGAGAGAGATTTTAATTTAAAAAAATGGGCAATCTGCTCATCTTTGCTGAGCTGAATAATGACTTGCTGTACCTTAAATAAGGAGAAATGAGGGTAGGAGGGTGAAAAAGGTCCTACATGTTGTTCTCACCGTTACTTAAATGAGGGAAAGTAGTGCTATCTTCCCCTACTGGAGCTCCGAGGTAAAAGACATCACTAATGGATCAATGCCTGATCAATCCATAGATGAGATAATCAGCATAAACTATTTGCTTTCCACCTTTTGTGTTACCAACGGGGTAATTTTTAACAATTGCATTTAAAAACAATGACCAATCACAGCACACATTTGTAAATAATCAAAAATGACACACAATGAAAATAGGCTACTGCAATCTCTGTGATTCAAGTGAAATTAACATCCATCAGAATGAATGAATGGATGTATAGCTGACACGGTCAGATAGACACAAGCCTGTTTATTTGAGAGATTTTTTTTAAGCGACCCAACAGCAACCTCCTGGGATTTGAAATAATAACCTTAACCTTTAAGGCCTGTCTGTATAATAACAGCTCACTCATAGGGACGTGTCTGCAACACACTCTACATAAACACATCATATATAAAGTCTAATCTGTTTACTGTTTATGAAAGGAGTCTCCAGTGTCATTTAACACGAACCTGACGGTTAAACGAGTTTCTCAGCAACATGAACACTGGAGAGAGAATGAGTGTTTACAGCTAATGGGCTGAAAAATAAATAGAAATAAATGCTTTACATCTTTGGGGGGGGGGGACTGATTGTCTGATTGTTGACTGATTGTCATGCTTTTAGTCCCTCCCCATCTCCACCACCCAGACGCAGCAGGCTTTATACGGAGAGAAAGGCCATCAAGTGCTTCATCCGCAGCACTCCTCCTCCAGACCGTATCTGAGTGCCCTTCTCCATCTCTCTCTCTCTTTCTCTCTCTCTCTATTTTTCCTCTCTCTATTTTTCTCTCTCTCTCTTTCTCTCTGTGTCTCTAAAACCACATGCACTTATGCAGACAGAAATGTTACACTGACTACTAGACAGAACTACAGAGTGGCAGCTTTTGTTCCCGCACACTATGATTAGCACACTATAAAGATAAAAGTGACACGGCTGTGTGTTTACTTCATCTGTCTTCTAATAGGATTTATAGAAAAAGGAAGGGAGGAAGGAAGGGAGAGAAAAAGAAAAGAGGGGGAAAGGAAGAGAACAACCTGCTTTCTCGGAGGGAAGGAACAAAAGTTGCAGCTGGGAAGAAAGAAAGCTGGGAACATGCTTGCTGGAAGGGAGGGAGGAAGAAAAGGAGGAAAAATCATTGTAGTTGAGAAGTACAGTAAGGATGGAAGGTTAGACAGAGGCATGGAGGAAGAAAGGAAGGAAGAGAGGGAAAGTAGTTGAAGGAAGGAAGAAAAATTGAAGGGATTAAGGAATAAAACTAGGAATGATAAATATTGAGTAATGAATAAATAAAAGAAAAAATAAGTACTTTCTCCACACTGTAAACCCGAATAAGTTGGTGAAACACAGTTTTAATCAGTTACATCAAATTTTTAAAGTAAAGATGTTTTCAATTTTAAGTAAACGAAACTATGGGTTTTTGAGTTTGTTACTCATTCATATTAATCGTTCTTTACTTGCATTATTGAGTAGCCCAACTCATACTATTTAATAGCAATTATCATTTTTATTTTAGTTGTTGCACATCAAATAAGTTGTTGTTGGTCTTTTGGCTGCTCCTGGCAATGGGTCGCTACAGCAGACAATCCGGTCCGCACACAAGCTTGGCACAGGTTTTACGCCAGATGCCCTTCCTGACACAACCCTCCCGTTTTATCTGCGCTTGGGACAGGCACTTCATCCAGTTGTTGGGAATCGATCCTGGGCCTTTCGCATGGTAGGCGAAACACCTACCACTGAGCCACCAGTGCCCTATTGCCCTGATAACGTCACACACAAAATCGCTAGTCTGAAAGATTTTAAGTTGGTGGAACTTTAAGGTGACTGTTACTTAAGTACTTACAGATACTTAAAATATCAAATTTGTTCAGCTAACTTGAAAAGTGTCATTTCTGCAAACTCATAAATACCAAAAAGTTCTAAGTACTCATCTAGGTCTATTGATTTAAACTAATTGTAATTATTTAAGTTAACAGTACTCAATGTGTTTAATTACTTTGAGCATTAGGGTTTACAGTGTTTATATTCTGGCATGTGTTTTACTATAGTAAAAGGTCGGGGGGAAAAAATGTGTGTTTGTCCTCCTGAGGAGCGCTCGGTGTGTGGACACTGAGGGACTCCAAACTCCAAACAATAACACTCACATTACTGCTTTCCCCCAATGTATAAGTAAGAGAAGGGTTTTGACTGATTGATTATTTAATGCCGTGTGTCCAGGCTAGTGTGTAAGCATTTAGCCGCAGGGGTTTGTGCAGGTGTGATGAAAATATCTTCTTACCTTTCCGTTCTCCAGAGACGTCACACATTGAATCACTCACTTCAGATGCCTTTAGCTTTAACACTGCCTTTCACACACACTTTGCCTCATGGTAAGTAGTTGGTAAAACGTCATTTGTAAAGCTCCTCTGGACATTTACAAGACATTTATAACCACTACATGAGCATTTGGAGACTTTGCTGTATCTTTCTTTAATGTCCAATGTCTATTGTATATGCTTTAGAGTCTCTTTAATGTCTTATATCTACAATCTCTTCTTAGTGTATAGGTCTCATATCTGTTTAGTATATAACATGTAGTGTCTGTAACGTCATTCAGCATATGTATATTTCTGATAGTGTTTATAATCTCTAATATCAGCTATCTGGTACCTATAGTAGACAGTGTCTATAATGTCTTATACGTACTGCATATGACTTAAATACTTAAATAAATAAGACTTTCTATGTCTCTTAAA
Source organism: Dinotopterus cunningtoni (assembly GCA_028565755.1). Classification (NCBI taxonomy): domain Eukaryota; kingdom Metazoa; phylum Chordata; class Actinopteri; order Siluriformes; family Clariidae; genus Dinotopterus; species Dinotopterus cunningtoni. Next base: position 7,230 of record JAOTRS010023657.1, read on the forward strand.
ATTTCTATAATGTGTATGTCTGATGTGTCTAATATCTCTTGTTACTTCAGACATTAATACTAGCATTTATTTGTGCCCTAAATCGGTCCAGGTCTGGTCTTGGAAGGAGACCTGCTGGAGTCGGAGACATCGGAGAGGTATACGGTGGAGACAGTGAGTGTGGAGGAAGGCGTCATCTCCACCCTGACCATCAGCAACATGGTCGCCGCTGACTTCCAGACCATCACATCTGCACGGCCTGAAACAACTTCAGCTCCACCACTGAGATAATTCGCCTCAAGGAACAAGGTGTGTGAATGTGTGTCTACAGAGAAAGGATTTAATTTTCTCCTGTCACCCCTGCCCTGGAGTGATTAAGCGCCGTGCCTTGATTATTTTGAGTACAAGGTCGACAAGTCCCTGGTAAGCTCTTTTACTCAGGTAAATGTTCACGATTTAAGTCTGTAAAAACTCCATAATGAATTTCCCATCCTTCATTTTGTAATCTAATTTCATTTGCCCCAAATCGCTGTTTTGATAGAGTTCATGAGTGAAATATTTATGTGGGATTAAATGCCACTTTCTTATTCAGACGCTGCCCCATTTTCATTTATTAGTTCCATCTCGCAAGAAGCAAGTGAGTCTCCCTGTAGGATTCCTCTAAAACTGATGTTAAGAAATCCTCGCTTCGGTTGTGTCTCATGTGATGAATGGACCTCAGACTCAGTGTGTGCTCCATTTGTTTTTTACTGATTATCCCCCTGGGGCTCGGTGTGTCCTCCGTAGGGTCCCTGCACTGTAGGAGCTGTCATCATCGGGGTCACAGTGGGAGATTTCCTGGTGCTCATCATCCTCATTGGGACCCTGGGGGCTTTCTGCTGAGCTCGCCTGCAGAGAAGTAAGTGCTCCAGCTCAAGCTCCTGTCCTTCCTCCCTCTCCCTCTCTCTCCCTCTCTCTCCTTCCCTCGGGCTGATAAATGGGTGCAGAGCTAGTCCTCACCTCCAGTTTGGAAGATGTCCTTAGAGAGGTGCTGTGTTTTTCGTTCCACATGATTTGAATCAGGCAGTACGGCAAAATATTAACCCCTTATATTGTAAACAAGAATTAAGGTCCTCTTACAGAAACTGGAGACTCCTTCCTCCATATGTTTATCTTCTACTCTGTTTAGTGACTACTGCTGGTTAACAATCTTATCTTCGTTTTATCTTCTTTCCTATTTTTCAGTCTAAGTCATTAATAAAAAATATTACTCTACAATGTATATCTCTGTATGTGGAAGGTCATGTTTAATTTGCCCCAGTCTTTTTGCATGTTTGTTGTGTTGTGCTGTTGTGCCACAGAAGACATGCTCCTGGAAATGTCCTCAATGCCCGTCTCACTCTCTGCTCGCCAGAGAGAAATCTCAAACACAATTAAGACGGAAAGTAAGATCCTTTCTCACTTCTAACTTGTTACATTTTTTTCTCTCCCGTTTAGGGAACAGTTCAGTGCTGCTGTAATGTCTTACGTAGAGCACTGTGATGCACTCCTAGACATTTAGTGGGAATTTGGGAGGCCGGGGCTTTTAAAACTTCATGTCTCTAATAAATCAGTGTGCTGTCTCTCAGGTCTCAAGGTGGTCGTCTCTGTAAAAAAAAATGACATCTGAGCAGAGATCATTCACATGGACCATAACGCAGCGAGGAAGACAAGGAAGCACACGGGTGTGAAGCAGATGATGGTGAGTCCTACCAGTTCCCCTTTTCCCTCAGCGTTCAAAAAAATCTGCTTGATTTGAACAAAAATGCTCACTGAGGTTTTAATAAACATAATACTGAAACACAGCATGCTTAGTGCAATCATCCCTCATTTTAATTTTTCTCTTTCTACCTCCTTCTCTCTCTCTTTTGAGAGGAATCCAGAAGAATTCTGTGTTGAAGCAGCTACAAGAAGAGGAGGATCACATTAAGTAATGCTGATGAGCTGCTCGCACTCATCCGTCTTCATTAAGTATGCTAGTCACTGATCTCAGCCGAGCCGTCTCTGAGTTAATTATCTAATTAGTGTTGTCACCAAGTAACTGATATGAGTTAAGTATGCATAGAATAGAAAGCCAAGTATATATACTTCAGTACTGTAGTACTTTAGTACTAAAACCCAGCATATGTTCAGCACCATGGTCAGCTCCACTTCTTGCACACGGGGCGGGGCACCTCAACTCACTGTGGCTGAAGGCAGCACAGCACCTTCCATCGTTTGCACTCTCTGCAGAGCCAAGGAACTCTGCAACCTGGGACAACTGCCTCTATTCTTGGAGGCCTCCACTCAATGAGCGAAATTCCCCAACCACTGCAATTTTTGCCGTACTAAACACTTTACAGTCCTTATAGAGAAGTCACCATTTACATAAAGTTACATACATAGTAAGAGTTGGAAAAAATGCATTAAAGAAAGAGAGAAACTGTAATTAGCCTAAAAGATTTCTTGTTTCAATAACTGACCATGTTCAACTTTTGACACCTGTCTTTAAAGTTCACTTTAATTTTCTTCATGACAGAACTATTGAAAAGTACTGTTTTGTTTGTGTTTTTTCCCTCCAAGCTGTTTCCAACCATGTTTCCTCAACACACTGCGGTGACTTTTTCCTTTCCACAAACCATATTTAGCATCATTATCAAGCTCCTGTGATGCAGGTTATTATCGCTGATCGACACAATCTACAAAAGTGTGATCTCCAGATTAACTTTGCAATTAGCGAGCCTTCATGTTCTCACTCCAGCTGTTAGAATTCATTTCCTTTCCAACCTGCATAGATAAATAGAGCTTTTGTCTTTAATTATTATTATTATTTTCTGAGCACATGGTGTGCTTCCCCTCGGATTTGTAGACGACAGAGCAGATTCGAACGCCTGCTGTTTTAGCTAGCAGGAGATCATGATGTGAACATCACACCAGGAAGCTTCTAGTTCATGTGGAGAAGAAGCATACCGAGTCGCCCGTGTTGCTGTTTATATACGTGCCTCACTACAGGTCAATGCCGCAGCAAATTCACATGTCCAGATGATGAATGCTATGGTTGAACTTGTGACATTCGGTACTGATCGTTTCATCCAGAGGGGCAGATGTTTAGGATTATTTTTTATCTTTAATTTGAGCAAGAATGCTGAAAATTGCAGTTCTGCAAAAAAAAAAAAAAAAATGCAGTTCTGACTTAATACTGCACTAATTTTGTTGTTGCGGCAACAACTTTTCATAAATGCTCTAAAAAAAATTTATTTGATTTGCAGGTACAGTATAAATATAACTATGAATGAGAAGTGAAACACCTCAGGACTTACTTTCCCTGGAAATGAATCTATTTTGTTCATAAATCATATTACTAAAAAGAACATTAATGTAAAACAGTGCAGGATTTACAGAGAATTGAATTA
>JAOTRS010023724.1:0-10616 GCA_028565755.1 Dinotopterus cunningtoni
TCTTTTGGCCCATGGCTAAAATGCTATGTTTTCCCGAACATTATGTATACTTGTATGTATACTTTAAATGTTTAAATTATTTTACATAAATGCATCTGCCAAATAAACAAATATAAAGTTGCTAAAACATACACTCAGGTGTGTAGCTTTATTTTCTCAGGGCTCATTCTCCTTAAGTTGTTCATGACATCAGCGTCCGCGTTCATGTTCGGTATCATAAATACCCGGGGACACATTTTGCGAAGCTTTTCAAGGTTTCCTATTGAGCACGCTATTCTCATCACCTGTAATAACGTGTCAGATATGTAAAACATGATGCTATTTTGCTGAAAATTTGCACTAAATACCCCAGTGTAAAATGTATAATATCATACATTAAATGATTATGTGTGAGATGACTTTTTTTCCTCTTGTGCAAGAGATTTTTATTACCTTGAGCCGTGTCTCCCTGAGAGCCCCATGACTCATCTCATACTCTCTCATCCTCTGTTTCCGTCTCTCTCTCTCTCTCCCTCTTTCTTTCTTTCTCTCTCTCACTCTACTTCTCTCTCTTGGCCTGGGACTCGGAGAGTTTCGTATCCAAGCTTGGAAAAATGCTGTCACGTAGCAACACAAGATAAGATGACAGATGCGTAAGACATTGTATCTTGGCTTTGAAATCAACTGAAACAGAACAAAACACACACACACACACATACACACACCAATGGAACATCCTATTTACAGCAAGAAGTTTGACAAATTTTTGTACACTTTTGCAGAGCATGTTGATTTGTAAGTGAAAGTTGTGGACAATGCCAGAACCAGACATCTGCACATATCTAGTAGGATATTTATTTATTGCTTGTTTGTTTGCCAGATTTGAATGTTCTTTCGAGATCATACAGGCACGCTGGAGTAGGGTAGGCTTTGGATCCAGATCTGGAGAAGCTTGAAAAGCTTGCTTCAGCAGTGTCTATAAGGTACTATAAAGGCCTAATGTAAAGACCATGTAATGAGAACAGTGTGTGTTCTGCGGTGCGCAGTCAGTGAAAGAGACCAAGCATGTGTTAGACTTTAACACTCTCAGGAGGAAACTGGTGTTTCTGGTGTCCATAAATAAGATTTTAGATTATTATTAAAAAGTTTTTTGCATAGTATGCATTATATTTGGCAGCACGGTGCTTAGCACTGTGGCTTTGCACCTCCAGGGCCCGGGTTTGATTCCCACCTCAGGGTCCGTGTGCATCTAGTTTGCATGTTCCCCCCCAAGCTTGGTGGGTTTCCTCCCAGATTAGGCTAATTGGAGATGAAAAAAACCCACATAAACAGCACAAAAGCCTGGTGTTTTCCAGAGCACAAAAAGGGACACCTGAATACTGGAAGAACAGAAAAGAAAACAGGATGCATTTTAAACAGAAATAAATATAGATACAAATAGGATGTACTATTAGATTTTTTTTTTTTTGAAAGCTTGACTGAAACATTCACAAGGCATCTGATTTAAAAGAGAGATGTGCATCTGGTTTGGGATCTCACCTGTCAAAATTGTATTTTTTTATGCTTTTATGTTCCTATAGGCGAAGGTTTAGATATGAGGCCAGTGCAACAAAGAGCTCATTTATTAATATGGTATTAAGGCAGTGCATGCTACATTTACAGCCTTCATGCATTCATCCTTAGTAACTGCCTGGTCAGAGTAACAGTGATTTAAACTAGGCCAGCTTGTTTACTGTATATTGTGTGCTAAATTCTTTAAACAAAAAATGTCTAGGAATATAAAAAGTAAACTACTCAGTTTTAAAGGCTAGGCTTATGCGATATAGATTTTTACCAATATCACAATAAATGGTTTGATTCTTTAGACCTGCTAGAGCCTGTAAAGAGCAATATGATATCCCACAAGCCTCTGTTTTTTTTTTTCATCATGTTGGTTCTCACTCTCACTCCAGTGCTGATTCAGGAGCACAGCTAGATAAAATTATATACAGTAAGTCCTTTACATACAAACATTCGAGTTATGAACTTTCGAAGATACAAACATGCTTTAGCGTGAAAGTTATATAACATGTCCAGCATACTTTGTCACGTGCGTGCAGCGTGCATCCCAGGATATCCGGAAGCAACCATAAAAGCAGCAGCATAACGATGGAGACAAAAGTGACAATAATCGCGAGAATGGAGCATGGTAAAAATATGGCAGACGCTTTCCGTTCTTTTAACATGAATTGTTCAAACACCGGCACGATTCTAAAGAACAAGGAGAAGATCATGGATTTTTCTTAGTTTTATACCGTGTATAGCCAAGTGTGTTAGTATCCTAGTACCTAGACATTGTTTGTTGGACTTACAAACAAATGGGACTTAGGAACAAGCTCTCGGAACGGAACTTGTCTGTATGTTGGGGACTTACTGTACCATGTTCAACCTTAAACAGAACCTTCCTTTTTGATTATACTGTAAGAATAAAATAGGACTACTGATGTTTGAGGCAGTAACATTGCCAGATTTATCCTGGAATGACCAAAGAAAGCTACAGTTAAGGTTCTTAGTGTACCAGCTAACCCTGGGTTATGATTTGATTTGTGCTGGACCAACAGTTTGAACCGTTGTGTGTTAAAGTCTAAACTGTGATATTGCCTTAGTGTGGTTATCTTCCATACTATGGCCAGGTGTATTGAATCTGTGCCTGTTTAGGTGTTAGTAAACAGATACGTAGACATTTTGGGAAAACTGGATTAATCTGTGCAGAGACAGGTGAAGAAATCTGAACTTGAATAGATTGGGCTTCTTTTGTCATGCAGATCTGAAATGATTCTAAAGAACAAGGAGAAGATGTGAAGCATTCCTGGGACATATCATGATGTAAAGCATTTCTGGGACATATCATCTCTAGTGCTTTGCATGTGGACATTTCCCCAGGCAAAGCACCAGGATGGACAAGGGTCTACCACAAACAAAGGTGAGGTCTTTAAATCGACCGTGTGCTGCCCCTGTGAATTTAATCTTTAATAAATAAGAGTGATTTACAAATCTAGATCCATGAACTGCTAAAAAACAGCTTTTGGTAGTGGACATAAATCAATTAAATCAATAAATACTGGGCTGTATGAAGAGACAAGGTCTTGACTTTGCCCTATTTTGTAGTAGCTACTTTCATGCTAGGCTCATACATCAAGGTCGGTGATCATAAATCAACACACAGCACAAAGAAAAACAAAATGACCTCTGGCTATGTTATAGGTAAGAGCTACATGTAGAAATGATTTAATGACACAGTGGCGGCATGGTGGCTTAAGGGTTAGCACTGTCGTATTCCCTCCAGGGTCCGAGTTCGATTCCTGCCTCGGGTCTGTGTGCATGGAGTTTTCATGTTCTACCCATGCCTGGTGGGTTTCCTCAGGGTACTCTGGTTTCCTCCCACCGTCCAAAGGCATGCAGGTTAGGCAACTTGGCGTCCTCAAATTGCCCGAAGTCAATGAGTGTGTGTGTGTGTGCCCTGTGATGGATTGGCATCCTGTCCAGGGTGTACCCTGCCTTGTGCCATAAGTCTCCTTGGATAGGATCCCAGGCTGCCCGCGACTCTGAATACAGGATAAAGTATACAGTAGAAAATGCATAATGACACAGTTCTTTAAATGTTACCTCACAGTATGCTAAACTACCATTTTTTAAGCAGGCTTCATGGTAATTTACACAGCTTATTATACAGAGGTTTGAGATGTCACAGTCCAAAGACATGCAGATTAGGCTAATTGGCGTCCCCAAATTGCCCGCAGTGTGTGAATGACAGTCAGGTGTCAAGCTGGCAACCCAAACCTTTAAGTACCTGCCGGATATATCTTCGTCCTATCCAAGTTTTGGGAAGTTTTAGTCATTTTTAATCACCTTTAACTTTATCACTGCTTTTACAACTTTCCAGCTCAGCCCAGCATATTTTGCTATATTTAGTCATATTTTCATATGTTGTATGGAAACCCTGCAAAATACTTTAAAAAGTGTAAAAGTCTGCTACATTGATTTAAAGTCACTCTCAATCTCCGGCAACCTCTATTATAAATAGCAAAAAGTCATAAAAAAGTACATTCTAGCTGGCTGACTTGAAAAAAATTCTAATAATAAAATAAAACAAAAACAAAACTTGATTACCAGCAAAGAGAAGTTTGCTGGTAATCAAACATGAAAAAAAAAGATAAAAAATGAAAAAGAAAAAAAAAGTCAAGTTATATTATGCTTTAGATAATCTTTTGTGCATTCAAGATGCTATTGTGTTTCTGTGTGTTATTTAAAATGACTTTTATCAAGTAATAGCTCAGGGGCAGCAAAGTGGTGTAGTGGGTTGGCACTGATGCCTTGCACCTTCAGGGTCTGCGTTCTCCCCTGCTTGGTGGGTTTCCTCCGGGTATTTCAGTTTCCTCCCACAGTCCAAAGACCTGCAGATTAGACAAACTGGCGTTCCCACAATACCCATTGTGTGTGTATGAGTGTGTGTGTGCCTTGCGGTGGATTGGCACCCTGTCCTGTGTGTACCCCACCTGGTGCCCTAAGTCTCCTGGGATAGGCTCCAGGCCCTCCGTGACCCTGTATACAGGATAAAGCGGTATAGACGATGAGTGAAGGATGAGTCATAGCTTGTGCTATTCTAGCTTATTCGATGTTTATTAATTTGCTAATCTTCAGAACAGGAACAAAAAAGGAGCAAAAAGATCAGAAAACTTGGACTAAATGGACAAACTGCACAATCTTGCCCTTATTAGAAAGACCAAACAAATGGGCTGAAATAACAGTTGTGCATAGAACAAGTGGTTTTGTGGTTAGCACTGTCACCTTGCATCTCCAGGGTCTGGGTTCGATTCCCGCCTTGGGGTCTCTGTGTGCATGGAGTTTGCATGTTCTCCTTGTGCTTGGTGGGTTTCCTCCAGGTACTCCGGTTTCCTCCCACAGTCCAAAAACAACTTAGGCTAATTAGCGTTTTCACATAGCCAGTAGTGTGTGAATGCATGTGTAAATGTTGACCGGAGGTCCTACCACGGTCGGAAAATGGGGATAAAGAATGGTAATCACCACTGGCCTTCCAAGATGGATGGATTTATTATGTATAGATCTCAAAAACTATGATTTTGATTTGATATCTGAAGTTTGCACCAATTGTATGGAAAGTCCCCCCTCACCCAAGACATCCAAGAGCTCTAACTGCTTTACGACCTACTACAGTACAGTACATGCTGGATAAAGCAGTGGATTTCTCAGCTCCCAGCACACCTGATTTATCTGATCAGCTAATTAACAGCCTTTGCTTAATTAAAATGTGTGTGATCGAGCACGGAAAACAGTAAAATGTACAAGACAGGGTGTCAGACAAAAAAAACAAACAGATTGTCGAGTTTTCAGCTTCTGTAAACTCGAACGAAACCTTTGGACGGACCGTTTCGATGACCAACCGTGTTTTGTTCTATGAGGTATTGTGTCTCGGCTTTAAGTCTCTACATCAAATCTGCTTTTCAGTCGTAGCACTTGCCTGCCCGGAGTGCACTCAGAAACACTTGATCGATAAAGCAAAATGCACTTTGAGTGTGCAATTACCGAGATGGGGAAAGAAAAGATAATCAGTTTAGCACATGAAAGCCAAACACTTGATCCTAGGTCATTATTTTTGGAGGACTGTGACACATGCAAGGACCTAAGCTAGCATTCAGCTGTTAAGAGATCTCTAATACATGTTTGTGCTTGTGTTGTCTAATTAGATATGATGAGGAACTGAATGTGCAGTCATTTATTGGTGATATCTGTGATAGTGAATAGAGCACATATCTGTGATTTAATTCCAGACCTCTAAAAATAATCTCACACTTCAGTGTAAGCCTTGATTCGTTTCACAAACTGCTCGGTGTGTGTGTGTGTGTGTGTGTGTGTGTGTGTGTGAGTGAGAGGTGTAAGAAGAGATGGGGAAGGAGGAGTTGTGTTAATGTATGCCAGACTGATAGCCCTAGACACCTTATGGCATTCTGAAAGAGCAATTAACACAGTCAGTGACAGCACTTCTGCATGCGCGCACACACACACACACACACACACACACACACACTTGTACATATACACATATGTGTGGTAGTTTAAATGAACCTTGGACAGCTTCAGCATGCCTTGGTTAAAGAAAATATATATAATTTTTTTCACCCATCTTCTTAACCACTTAGGGGTGCCAATCCATCACAGGGCACACACACCAGACAGTTTGGGAACGCAAATTTATAATCTGCATGCCTTTGGCCGGTGCGAGGAAACCCACCAAGCATGGGGAGAACATGCAAACTCCATGAATACAGACCTGAGGCAGGATTCGAATCCTTGATCCTGTGGTACCGCCTTACATTTGAAGCAAAAAAAAAAAAAATAGCAGAACGATAACATGTTGATTATCTGATTATAAACAGGATTAGCTGATGCTTTTCACACAATTAAAAGAGTAACCTAGGATTTGATAGCTTCTGTTCTACAGATAATGGTTTATCATCATGTGACTACCTTAGACGTGACTTGGTGGTGCTTGCTAGCATTAGCGTTAGCTCATCCAGTGCTCTGAATGCGGATGCGAATGAGACGATGAGACAATGGACGATGGTGTGCTTTAGGAGGGGTGGGTAAAGGAGCCAAAAATTGTACTCAAGTAAAAGTAGCTGTACAAAATAATATTACTCGTGTAGAAGTAAAAAGTAGTCATCCAGAATATTACTCAAGTAAGAGTTTTGGTGAAAAGATACTCAAGTACTGAGTAACTGTTTCATCATAATATCCGATTTATTTATATATATTTTTTATTATGTAAGCAGCCAGACAAAATGATGAAATAATGTACAAATTATTAAAATATAAAATAAAATATAAAATTTCCGAATAATAAAATAAATGAAATAAATTTCATAAAATAAATGAATAAAATGAAATATCCTTACATAATATCAAATTAAGGAACAAGAAACACAAATTTCCTACTGTAGGTAACATATGTATGTTTGAACAGTGTAAACTATTTCCTGTGTAAGATATAGGGTATAGTGCTAAATTCCTTGTTTCATGCACATGTTAGTGCCCTTGATCAGGGGTTGAAGAAGGATTTGGGATTCAGCCTTGTGTTAGACGCTAGTCAGCTTTGTAGCTCAGGTTAGCCGTGAACAGAACAACACGGAGAGTTCTGAGGCGAATCAGAACGACTTAGAAGCAGTTACTAGGGAGACAGTGTGTTGTTTAAGATGATATAATGTTATCTGATGTGTTTTCTTCCTGAAAGCGATTCTGTGTCTTTGGCGCTGGCATCCTGTAAGTAGCGTCCCATTTGCCGCCCTGAAGTGGGCGGGATTATGGCGGACAGACATTGTGATGTCGTGTACAAAAGATCAATAGAGTGTAAAGATTCAATCCTGGTGCGTAAGGTCCAATTACTTAAGGTCCTTCAAATCATTTTTAAAGGTTAGCTATTTTTATGTCAGCTTCTAATAAATACACAAGGTATAAAACATGCACGCATAAAGGTAACACCAAAGAAAGGTAAAGTTTAAGGTTCACTTGATCTTTTCTAAGAGTCATGGTTGTGCCTTGAAGTAACGTAGTGATACTTTCTGAAGAATACCAGATCTTGTGCAAAACATTATTCAGGGTCTAAGCGACACTATATGGATGAACATATTTGGCCAAACCTGTTAATTAGTGAATTCAGGTGTTTCAGTCAGGCCCCTTATCCCCAGTAAAGGGCAATCTTAATGCTTCAGCATACCAAGACATCTTGGACAATGCTATGCTTCCAATATTATTGCAACAGTTTGAGGAAGATCCTTTTCTTTTCCAACATGACTGTGTCCCAGTGCACAAAGCGAGGACTATAAAGACATGGTTTGTCTTCGTGTGGAAGAACTTGACTGGACCTAACACAGAGCCCTGATCACAACCTCATCAAGCACCTTTGGGATGAACTGGAACGGAGATTGCAAGCCAGGACTTCTCGTCCAACCTCAGTGCCTGACCTCATAAATGCTCTACGGAATGAATGAACCGCCTTTCAGGATGATTTGAAGGTGTTATCGCCGCAAAAGGGGGACCGACTCCATATTAAAGTATACGTATTTAGATACAATGTCATTGCACGTTTGGCTATACACACATTCATAATCTGTGAACTTTCATTTATAATCAAAATAATTCATAACTGTAAGGACTTTTAAACTGTGATTAGTCTAATAATACTGTCTGTCAAGATTTATTAATATATGCACATTATTGTGTATAAGTATTGTTCTAAAGGCTTGAGGGCACAGGGCACAGTTGCCTACTCATATGTTGATGCTTTAAAATGTAAAAAAAAAAAATCATATCCATGTGCAACACAGAGTCAGTGTTAAAGATGAGTTTGTGTGAGACAGCTGAGGAGAGCAAGCCGGCGGTAGCAAACCTCAATGCAAATATCACAGCATTGGATTGGAGAGGGAGTGAGAGAGAGAGAGAGAGAGAGAGAGAGCAGTCTCATATTAATGCATTCAGCACGACCAAGCTTTCAAAGCCAGTGCTAACCCCCAGAGCCCTGAGTCTAAAAATAAGAGACAGATAGGATGGAAGACAGAAAGAAAAATGAGCAGAGGGGGTAGAGAGAGAGAGAGAGAGAGAGAGAGATTGTGGGTGAGGTGGGGTGGGGTTATATGTTACCTTTTGTACCATTGTTGCCTTTCAACACAGCAGGTGCAGAGACGAAGGACAGCTGGACATGGATCCTGGGACATTAATTAAATGCAGCAGGGCCTTTATTAAAAAATAACATAATTTTAGCATAGTTAATTTTTTAAATAAGATCAATTTCCTAATTTCTTTTACTATTGAGACCAAAGAATGTGCTCACTTTTAAGCATTTTGTCACAGCTTCCCCCTTTCTCATGCAGTTCCCATAGCGACCCGGGCCATGCTTGTTTTTTATTTTGTCGTAGTTGTGTCTCCATCTTGCCATTTGTTGGTTTACCCATTTTTGTGTTACCGTGGGCTTGCCTTCATTAAACCCTGCAAAGGTCAATTGATTGATTTAGAAAAATCGGGGGAGGAATTCTCACTTTCAACCACAAGCGTCATCTGGTCACCAACATGCGCACGGCCAGTCCTTCTGAAACATTCACTAGTTACGAGGGTGTGTTTTGATTGTGCAGAATTCTTCATTTCTCTATATAATCCCCTGCTACACTAATGCACTTATCCCAGTGTGTTTCACTAGTGCTTGGATACCATCAAGGTAAAAAATTTTCTCAGTATGCCGGTGCCATGATCAGTCTGCCTGTTTTATGTCTGAAACCCTGGCCTCCCAGGAACTCCTTTAATGGCCCAAATGTAGAAATGGCTTGGAACAAGGTCAGGACTGTACGGGGGATGTAGCAATAACTCCCAGGCGAGTTCCTATAATGTCCAAATAGTGTTGGTAAATGGTTGTGTGTACAGTTCGCACAGACAGATTTAAGATTTCATCCTCTTTCAAAGTTTCATCATTTCAAAGTCCCGGTTTGACTTGAACACCCCTTGTAAGAGGCAGTAATCAGAGGAAAACCAGTTCAGTTGGTCCAATTCACACTGCTTTCTATGTGTTATTCAGGTTGGTGGAAATTTGCCCTGTATTCTGGTTGAGATCCTGTTAACCACTCTGCATACAGCGAACCAACCTGCTACATGGCGGAACGGTTCCAGCCCAGATGGCATGGGATGTGCAGATAGCGTGAAGGGAGAACTGGTTATTTTGGGATTGCTTGTGTTTATAGCAAATGAAAATAGTCTCAGGTCCTCTGATCAGGTGTTAGATGTTGAAGAGTGTGAAACACCTTGAGTGGATAATGCCAAGGAAAAACCAGCAGGGAAACTAAGGGTCAGTGGAATGTAATCTAGTGCTGTAGTAAGAGTTAAAAGCCAATCTAGCTTGCTCTGTAGTCAAAGCATGTGGTATGGTTTAGGGAAAACCACTCAGTCATGGTTAAAGTGCTTAGCCACTGGCCGGATGATTGGAAAGAAAGCAGAAGGTATAAACATCCCACCCAGAGAACGATAGAAGGGATGAGAGGACACTATTCCCTTGTAACTCTCACCACTCTAAACAGAACACTGCTTACTTATGTACATAAGGTTCTTTGAACCATATAAAAAAAAGTTCCTTGCTATTTGGAAGCAGCGCTAAAGGAGAACTCGGTGAGAATGTTCCAGGGAAAGGCGGTTACATAACAGCAGTATTTATTCATACCAAATGACAACCAGACTCCTGTGCAAACCTGTAACCCTGCGAAATGAAATTAGCATATACACACAAACTGGAAAAAAATGTCTTGACCCAAAGCCATGACCTAGCTAAGGAAAAAAAAACAACTACCTAAGGAAAGAACAAAGCAAAAAGGAACGACAGTAAGATCGAGTCGACCTCTATGTGCTGTAATGAGATGGAAATACATTCGTCTATGGCTTATGCCGCAAGAAAAGAGACTAATTGTACTGCTCGGTGGAAGGTTTTTAGGAAGTCTATGCGCAAAAACACACATATTCTACCTTGAAAAAAAAATCCTGTCCTTTTTTTTTTCTAACCTAACACCTAAAAACCCTCACCTTTGAAATTAACACCTGCTGCAAAC
>JAOTRS010023750.1:0-10615 GCA_028565755.1 Dinotopterus cunningtoni
ATTATACCAGTGAGAGACGCACACTAAGACCCAGCAGGGGAGACGATTACCCACAATTCCGCAGTGCAAGAGGGAGAAAAAGCGTTGGCTTAATTGGGATCACGTGATGCTTGGCGTCATTCCCACTGAGGACAGTGAAGCATGAGCATAACTAGCAATCTAGAATTGAGTAGAACTGATAGACTAAGAATCTCAGCTTAAAGGCGTTCATACTGCTCAAACTCCTCCTCCATGAGTGAAAAATATGCACATTTTGGCCTGCCAGATAAGTGGTATGAGGATTGCACTCTAATCCTGCTGTAGCCAGCCTTCTTGGTCAGCCATATGCTCATACATTTGCACGATTCCTGAACGTCATTGTGGGGTGAGAGCTTCATAAACAACTGCTGTGCCTCCTTGCAGGTGTTGGGTAGAGAAACATGTTCATCCCCTTGCTGCTGCAGCCAGGAAAGCTCTGTGGCTTATAGGCCATGCACAATCTGCTTCAGGTGCGAATGTTTCTGGATGCTTATTTTCAGCAGATGGGTGATACCACGATCCAGGGCGGGTGGTCCCCCCTGGCCTTTGTCAGATGTCTGCATTCTCCACCAATGTAAAGAATTTTTGTGGTGGAGCAGTAACACGGATATGGCGTTGCAGTGCTCAGGAAGCAGCAGCATGTGGCAGACAAGAGGAAGCTAAGCTGGCAGAGGTGGTAGGCGGGGTTATAAAGGAGGTGGCCGAATTGCAGCAATATCTGCTTTGGTAATCTTTTTCCCTTGATCAGGTCTTTCCAGCTTATGCAGTCTGTAAGAGGCAGACAAGGACTTAGTCTGTTTCTTGCATAAACAATCACACTCACTGGTCTAGTGTACTGATCTTCTTTATTTAATAGCCCTGCTTTGACTCCAGGACAGTGAGTGATAATGCAAATCCAGCTGTGCATGATAAAGGCATACCGCCCCTTTTTTAAGTGTCTTGTCGCCGGAGCTGAACCTGCTGCCTATTTTCATTGTGTGAAAAGCAGTATTAGTGTGTGAGAAGTTGGCCTCTGGTGCACTGCCACACAAGATATATTCTGTCTAAAATAGTCTGCTAGATTCTAAAAATAGCAGAAGAGATATTTGCTTCCTTGCTCCTTTTCTTGTCTTCCTCAAATAATCACAGTTGAGCTGGAGCACCAGGTTTTGGAAAAACTGCCAGAAAGCCAACATTTTTGTTAAAAAATTGTAAGCTAATTTTTGCAGCACTCACCAAATAATTCTCTTACTCCTCACCTGCCTTCTGTCAGAATGCACCCTGCCTTGATTTTGATAAAAAGCAAAATAGTGACAGGTTAGAAAGAAAATTGGAGCAGTTAGAACCTAAGTCCTGAATATTGTTCTCCTTCCTCCATTTCTCTCTTGTTAAAAGCTTTTTGTAATGTAAATGAAATCTTGAGCTGATCTAACAACCCCATTAAACTTTACTTTCCATAAAGGTGTGTGTAATGGTGTTCTGGTGTTTGAGGTTGACAGGGACGTACAATAGGAATGGAAGGAGAGCATGAGCTGTTATACACTGTCACACACTGCTGTTGTGACACTTGTCACTGTGAGTCGAGAACATTTAAATACTCTGTAAGAATTAAAGAACGTAGAATTCGAGCTGAATACATAACACCTTGCTTTGGTTGTTCAGAGCTCGGAGGTGTAGTCATTCCTACAGCAAAGGCCAAGTCTTTGAGTCCACTACTGGTTAATTTTTAATCAGTTTTGATTGACATTTCATCACAACCTGAGTATCCTATTTATTCCTTTTTATCCCAAGTGTTTTCTTGTATTTTTCTAGTTTGTTGCCTGGAAACCTCAGAGCTTATAAACAAATCATACATTATTAACTTCATACCTTTTTAATCTAAGCTGAGAGCATTATTTGTATGACTGTGGGCTACGAGGGCCAGGATTTTTGTGTTGTGCATTTTGAGATGCTTTTCTGCTTATTACGCTTGTATAGAGTGATCATTTGAGTTTACATATGCTTTTAGTGAGCATAACCTGAAGCCCCTGATCATAAAGCTCCACTCAGAGCCACATGATTAGATAAATGCATAAACTTATTGATTGTTCAGTTTGCTCAGTCAAAAGCAACAAATACTCTTAATTCCTAACTGACAATAGTTTAGAGAATGTCACACTGAAGTCTTACAAAAACTCTCACACACACAATGACACACGGCGCTCCGGTTTTGAGCCTCTCAGTCAGGGTGTGTGACAGGAGGATTAGTAGAAGATGCTTTTCCTCACGAGCAAATCTCACCGGGATAACAAGCATTATGCTGTGTTGTGTCTCACAATTCGGCACAGAAAAGCCATGTGTGTGTTGTGTTTGTTTATTAAGGTTCTCAAGGTTCTCAACTCAATACTTTAGTTTGTCTAGAGTTATTTTGAAATAATGGACCTTAAACTCTACTTTTAACTGATTACTTTGGTTTCACAGCAACATGAAAAAGGTGTTGATGTGAGACAGATTGAAGGAGTCTCCAGTGTCAGAGAGGTTGTCCAGTGGGTGATGTTATTCTATCAATGAGACTTTTTTCCCCTCAGAAAGGGTAATCTGATCTGGTTAAGAGTCTGTCATAACTGTTTGTCGTTCAATTGGCTGGAAAAAAGAATTCTAATTACTGACACTTATGTAGGTCCAAATGCAACAGGAACTTGATGAATCCTTCTCTGCTACCTCTTCCTGTTAGGAGCCGCAGGTTCATTAGAAAACAGGTCACTTTCCCCCCACTGCAGCCTCCCACTTTTTTACAACCTGATATTGCTCCATTTTTTTTTCTCTTTGCTCTTTTGCCTCACTTCCACAGACAGATCAAATCCTAGAAACGTCCCAAGGGCCACATGTATCAAGAGGGTAGCAAGAAAAGTCATTTGGTGGCATGGAGCCGGGCTGGTGTCCGGGATCACTCGAGTGCGATTCATTCAGTCCACTCGCCCACTCGAGAGAAATCTATCGTTTGGTCACGTTAAACCCTCAATTTGAGGCTAATACGCTGAGGAATATTGCAAACATGACAATAATAATGATGTGTGAGGCGATGAAGACGATGTTAGGCAACAGTTACAGGGTATTTGATGGAATAATTTGTCTAGGATAATGGTTTCATACCATGTCATAGGTGTTCCTTCAACTTGAAGAACGGTTGCACAGAAGCGGCGAGTCGATACACTACAGAGGTTTGCTTTGGTTTACAGCACTGCAGTGTTAAAATGCCTCATCTTGATTAGCTTAACTTCTGAAAATGATTATTCATTTTCTTGAACAGCAGCTCTGACAGTAGTGTTCTGCAAGTCAAAATCCTCCTCATTTCTATACTAAAGATTTTTAACCCTGTGGAATTGTTGATAAGGAAACCTTAATTTGTCTAAAATGTTAGCACTCTGCAAGATTCCCTTCCTTTTTTGTCTTTTACCATGATGTAACATTGAAAAATAGATAAATAAATAAATAAAAATCTTCTTGCTGGTGAACTGCTGTGGTGTACGAGGAATGAAACACTTCTCTTCATGCCTCAGAAAACTTTTAGTAATTCTCTAAACAGTACACAGAGTGACTTGTGTATTCATCTCACAGCTCTTCACACACAATAGTTTTTCCTCCCCAACAAGAAAGATGACTGGTGCAAGTGCAATATTTACGATGTCCAGCGTGAGAGCTGTTCGCACACATTCAGAAGTCTGAGAGCAGAAGGAGGTGACTTGATTGGTTCTGGTGAGGTAATTCCAGGTCATATTTCACCCTGAGTGTTCCTCACAGACGAGTCAAGTCCAAACCTGACAGGCCTCTGAGAGAAATGAATGAAGCTCTCAGAATGGCAGGAGACATAAACCTCTCTCTTTCGCTTTCTGGTTCGCTGAATTTCTCCATACTCTTTTTTTTTTAAAACGTCTGTGAGAGGTAAGCATAAAGTGGCAAGACAAAGTATGTGATTCTTTTGGAATTTCATGGTTTTCTGCATTAATTTGTCATAAAAATGTGATCTGATGTCATCTAAGTCAAGAGTATTGACAAATAGGATGTACTTAAATAATAACACAAACAAATTTGATCATTCATGTCTTTATTGAACACACTCATTCAACATTCAAAATGGTAATGGAAAAATAAGTGAACTCAGGAATTAATAACTGGTTGACCCCCCCTTCAGCGTGAATCAGTTATTAGTAGACATATTAGTAGACTTTCTATTAACTTTTATGCTGATGATGTGCAAATATATCTTCCTCTGAAACTCAAAACCAAACATGCTCATCCTCAACCTTTTTGATTTGATTGTTTGAGTGACATTAAACAGTGGCGTTCACAAAATGTTCTGTTTTTAAATATTAAAAAAAACGAATCTGGAAATCCATCTATACCTAGAACCACCAATTTGTATCTTAAGTATTTAAAACATGATCTTAAATCTACAGTTGTGAATTTAGGGGTAATACTTGATAGTAAATTAAAACTTGATGCTCAGATTAGCGTGGTGGTTTAGACTATTTTTTTCCAGATGCATCAGCTGGTGAAGGTTAAGCCTTTCCTCCCACACAATGATTTTGACACAGTAATGCATGCTTTTATTGGCTCAAGACTGGATTACTGCAATTCATTTCATGTTGGGATAAACCAGTTATCCCTTGCTCACTTCCAGGTCATGCAAAATGCAGAAGGTTATCTCTCTTCAGGCTCTTCTTTATTTATTATTATTATTTATTTATTTTTATTTTTTTATTTTATTATTTTATTTTTTTCATCTGCCAGTTTTATAATAGATTTTATCCCTACATACACACATATTTTTATGTTTTATTTTGACCTTATAAAGCACTTTGGGCAACTGTCAGTTGAAGTTTTGATTTTTAATTTGATTTCTTTTGGGTTTAGTTCTGGGCTCAGATTGGCCCACTGCAAAAGGAGAATTTTGTTTTTCTAAAGCACTTCTGTTGTGGACAGGCTCCAGTGTTTTGGGTCATTGTCCTGTTGCATCAACCAACTTCTACTGATGTACAGAAGATTATCCAGAAGAATTTTTTGATACATTTGGAAGTTCATCTTGCCCTCTATGACTGCAAGCTGGCCAGGTTCTGATGCAGCAAAACAGGCCCAAATCATGATGTTTCCTCCACCACACGTTTTAGTTGGAATGATGTTATCATGGTGATATGCAGTGCCCTTTTTACGCCAGATGTAGTGCTGCATGTTCTTTCCAAATAGGTTAATCTTAGTTTCATCAGTGGACTTTTTTGCCAATACCGGTGTGGAGTGTCAACATGCTCTTTCGGCAAACTTCAGGCATGCAGTAATGTTCTTTTTAGTAAGCAGCGACTTCCTTTGTGGTGTCCTGCCGTGGAAACTAATTGTTTAATGTTTTACACACTGTAGACACATGAACACAGATATTAACCAGTTCCAATTATGCCTTCAAATCTTTGTCTGTCACTCAATGTCGTTGGGTGCCCACTTTTTGGTAGAGTAGCCACAGTCCCAAAATGTGTCCGTTTGCCTGACTGTAGACTGGTAAATTTCTGTAGTCTTTGAAATCACTTTGTAACCCTTTCCAACTTTATGTAAATCAACACTTTTTGATCACAGATTTTCTGAAAGCTCTTTTTGACAAGGCATGTTTTACATTAGCATATTTTTTTTTGTGCTGAGCAAACTTAAAATGTTTGACTGGTTTTAATCAGACAAAATAGCTCTAGTCCACACCTCCAAACTCATTTTCTTAACAAGACTCCAGGTAAGTATGCTGACCAATCAGCATCCAGTTAGGTTTTTTGAGGTTGTTAACTCGTTTACATTCTTTTATCATGGGAGTTTTATGGTTGTTCTCAATAAAGACATGAAAGATCATATTTTATATGTGTTATTATTTTAGGCACATTATATTTGTCAATACGTTTGACTTAGATGAAGTTCAGATAGAAGATCAGAAAACCATGAAATTCCAAAAGGTTTACATACTTTTTCTTGCCACTGTATTGCGGCTGTAGTTAGAAATCAGATGTGTTATTTTTGGAACTCTGTTCCCTCCTAACAAAGTTATAAACACCCTCTTTCTAATGCTCCCTTTGGATTCCTTCACTCATTTACCTCTCTCTAGTTATTCCAATCTCTATTTCTCTTCTCTCTGTCAAACTCTCTGGAGTAGTTAGGATGTGCCCCTGCTTGCTACCTTTGATTTCGACTTGGCCCAGATATCCTCTTTAATGAGCCGTATGCTCGATCAATAATTCAGCCTGAGTGCTAAAGAAAAACAGAGCGATCAGATGTGTTTAAAGAGAGCTCACAATCAGTGCTATTCAGGTCTACCAGGTTTTTCCCCTCCCTGTGGATCGCTCCATCTGCTTCTCTCTGATTTTAGCTGATGGTCGACTTTACATGTTTAAACACAGACATTACAAGGAGTAATGATGATTTGCGTGAAAGACTTTGGGAATTACTGTATATTAACAATAAAAACATGTGATCTTTTTAATTGTAATAATAAAAAGACAAGTTTTCTAATATAAATATTAGCTCTGTATTTCTATTTCTATCTATCTATATTTTTGTATTTATTTGTTTGTTTGATTGTTTATTCATTTGGATAATGTTTTTTTAGGTTAATACATGAAATTATTTATGGTATTTTATTTATAAAAAAATATTTTGTAATTAGGTCATTTGGATTTATGATTAATGATAAGAAATAAATTTTTAACATACATTAAACAAATTTAGTTACATTTCAACCCATTTACAATACGTTTTGCATTGAATATATGTAAATATGTAAATAGATTATGCCTCTTTTGCATATATAATAATACAAATACTGATAATTCCAATACTGTGAAATAAACAGAGATTAGTTATAATGGAAGATCTGTTAATTTAATCATTGCCACTCTTCACTTGTAGCATCCTGCGTTAACTGTGAGATGCTGCTGTTGCTGCTACTGATGATTATGATGAGACAATTTCTCTCTGTCCATTCTCTCTTTATAAATCCTAATGTCATTTATTATTCACTTTACCCTGCAGTTCCTCTTGACAGCCCTGTGATCATCAGAGCACCTGTGGTAAGTCTGAGAGCTTGCGAACCGCTCAACCTGATGTGCCACACCGAAAATGCCAAACTGGCAGTTTCCATCATCTGGATCCATAATGGTGTAGTGCTCGACAGTGCCATGTACTCCAAGGTATCAGCTGCATTCAGTCTCTATTTAAATCAGTGTGGTAGAGTAAAAAGAGACGCAGGAGGCAAAAATCACCATTACTGAGACTTACTTTTCTATCTGCAAGAAATCAGGACATTAACACGGTGAAATGTATTATTCAGTATGGTTTATGTAACAGTTATGGAAGGAGTCAGTGTCAGTGACTTTTGTAATAGTTAAAGGTGAAACTGTCTTCAGGTCATTAATATTAAAGTACAGTGTTGTTAATTAATACATAAACAGGTGTAACTGTTGTGCTGTAAGAGGAATAAAGCACTTCGGGACATGCTGTTATAGGAAAATCATCAACTTCAGGATGGCTGCAGTGACTTTTCTTCATCACACCACTTTATCCTTAATTCTTTAGCTTTAACAGAACAACACAGAGTTTTATTCCTTTCATTCTGTATAACACTCCGGATCTCTGCATACTGCAGTGAAGCGTTATTATTTCATGAAGCCACTGTCTCTTTGTGTCCTCAGAAGGTTTGTTGCCTCAATTTAATTATAAGTCAAAAGGATTTTTTATTCAATTCTGGAGGCTAAATGAAACTGCAGCATTGTGATTTAAACAACAAAAAGAGGAGAAAATCTACAGCTCTCAATTATAGATGGGTTTCTGGGTGTTTTGGTTGCTGCGAGTTTCATACGTTCTGGGTGGAAATGGATGCTCATCTCTCTTACTTTCTCTCTAAATAAAAAATGGAAAGCCTTACACAATCATCTGTTATTATGGTTACTAGTTTTTAAGCGATATTAAACACCAGCACGTATTAATATCCAGTCCTAATCCAGTCCACATTCCCAGATCATTTCCCAAATGCAAACTCTATGATGAGGAGCTGGCCGGGAAGATGATTAACACCAACAACATGCCAATCAAAACTGGCCTAAGAAAAAAAGTAACTAATTAACAAGTGTAATGAATGAATGAATGAATAAATGAATGGCAGTGACAGCCAAGATATTGATCCAACGAAATAATAGATTGAATAAATAAATAAATAAATAAATAAATAGCAGCAATAGTCATGCTTGTATATACCAAAAAAGAAATAAATAAATGAATGATTGTGTTTATTCTTCTAAAAAATGTCAAGGAAAAAGAATGAATAACAGCAACCATAGATAGACAGATTGGGTGAGTGTTTTGGGATTTGTAAACACACATGTTTTGTTAAATCGGTGAAAAGAAATCTAAAGTAATGGATGAGTTTTGAGTCATATCTCCTTTTCCAGACTGCAGGATTTATTAAATCGTTTTTTAAAATCTTTCCCTCAGTACATAATTTACTTTTACTGACAGCTCCGCTCTTTTGCACATTTCTGCATTTTCTCCTTTTCTCATCTTTTTTTAAAGAACTTTATTTTTCTTCTAGTTAGAGTCTTAGACAGTTTCTCTGCAAGCGCGATGAGCTGAGGAAGATGAAGATGTTGGAGCCTCTTTTGTCCTTTTAAAAGGACAAAGCATTGATTTAAACCCTGAGCTGTTTGTTTATGACACTGAGATACTGTATATCCAACTGAACTTCTCTCCGCTCTCTATTGTACTCATTTTTTTTACAAGTATTGTAAAATACTAGAGACTTTATTTTAAAATTTCAGTAGAACTTAAGTAACCAGAAATATTTCTCTAGAATTATGTACAGAAATACAGTCTGTATACACATGTCTCAGGTTGCTCTCTTTTCTCCAAAAGAAGGCTAACAGTTTGGCTAACATGCCTAGTGGAATAGGCGCTTTCTCACTGGGGTCCGGGATTGGTTTCCAAGAACACCTGGCCCCGGGACCAGTTAATTTTTGTCTGTGAGCATGCAATTGTTCTGTGCTCAGGAACCAATCCCTGGACTGATTGCAGAGGTGATCTCGTGAACGATTTACGTGTTCCTGAGCATGGTAGGCGGGACATGTGTACTCAATCATGCTCAAAAAAGGAAGTGATGTAATTACTATTCAACTCTGTCAGCATACACGAACAAATGTGATTTCTGTGAAGTAACGCCGAAGTACAGTGTTGAGGCAGACGAAAACATCCAAGGACCATCGGACACTACATCTAAAAACTAAATAAGAGATTTACAGAAGCATCCATGGGTATTTACAGTACATGCGCGCATACAGCAGAAGCGCAAAGCAATGTCGGGCAGAGCTGAACAAACTGAAGCTCCAGCAGCACAGAAATTATAAATAATAGGATAAAAACCATCGAATGTGATTGAGTTGAAACCCCTCTATCCAACGACACCATCTACCTTTATCATCCAAACCGGACAGCGTGGAGCCTGGTCCAGCAGAGAGGCAGTGAGCTAATAAGTTAATATTAAATACTAATGTTATGTTAACTGTAGTCCCATATTATCACAGCATTTCCTGGTCATTGTCTGTGGATCTTGTGGGGACATTTTAAATGTATATTTAAAATATATCCTTTCACATTAGCTTACAACAAAGTTAGCTTCAAATGCGCTCAGTGTCAGCTCACTTAATAATTTCACTGTTCAAAAGAGTGGAATGTGATAAACTCATGTGTTGTGTTTATGTAGCTATTAGAGTTACAGGTACTTTACTCTTTACCCATTATTTTATGTATAACCTTTCAGTTTATACCCAAACACATCTTAAAGACACTTATGGAAATTAAGATGCTGATGATCCACATAGGCTACACACACAACTTTAAGGTTGCCTGTGATTATTGTAACAAAATTTGGATGTTGGAATAATTCAATTTGTGCAAGCTGTTTTGGTTGTAATCTTTAGTTAATTTTTTTGCTTTTTCCATTTATACTTTCTTTTTAGATAGACACTTTGCTGAAAGACACAAGCTGAAACCTCTGACTGTACCACAAGACCAGTTAACAACAGAAAGAAGGGGCAAAACATGATGTGCAAGAGCAGGAGAATCTTGATTCCTGGATGACATCAAATTTAGATGCACTGACTACAGATGCAGAGGACGGAACATCAAGATTTCGAATAGGATGTTGATGCAGATGATGGACTGTTTAATTTAATGGGGCTGTTGTCTTAATTTTAGTAACACACATCCTCTTGCTATGCAAGTACATTTTAATGTTTTGGATTTTTTCTTCTCACTTAATTAAAAGATATTTTACTTGAATAATTTTTATAAAACATTTTCCATTTATTAACCAGTATTTTGTCTCTGTTCCAAACCACTAATCTAGGATTTCACATTGGAACCTTGGATTGTGAGCAAAATTTGTTCCGGAAGCATGCTTTTATATAAAATTTCCCCAAAAGAACTAATGGAAACTCTAATGATTTGTTCCACTAACAATTTTTTTTTATAAAATATTAATTACATTTTATATTAAAAAATATTTTAAAAAATTAAATAATAATTAATAATTTATACAAAATATAAATTAAAAATAAAACAAGTA
>JAOTRS010023782.1:0-10613 GCA_028565755.1 Dinotopterus cunningtoni
AATAGAAAAAAAGGTTATACATGTAGTACCCGTCTTACAAACCAATTCTGTTTGAACTCCTTTGACACAAATAAACAATGTAAAGCATACCAATCCACTTTACTAAATCTGACCCCACATGAATCTCACAGTGAAATGTGAAATGTACAGAGCCCTGGAAGTCACCTAGAGCAGGAAAAAAAAACAATCTGTGGCAACAGTTTTGCAATCTGTGCACTCAGTTTAATAATATGTCCACATAAATTCCTAAACTGGTTCCTCAGTTTATCAATAAGTTTAATAATCCATGTGTTCAGATTCTTAAACTGTTTCCTTAGTTCAACCAAAGCATGCGCACTGATTATGAATTTGTGGGTGCAGATTACAAAATCTAAACACACAGATTGTTAAACTGAGGGCACAAATTGCAAAACAAATTGAATTTTTTTTTTCTCCTATACTGTAGGTGACTTCCAGTAATGTAACATTGTTGTCTCTGCACCTTTAAATCGTGAGAAGAATCCCAGGACAGCTTTACCTGTGTATCATCCACAGGTGAGGTCCACAACACCACACCCAACACACACAATATACCAGACTTTTTATACATTCACTTACACACTGAAAATATTATACAGAATTATAAATATAGGTATTTTATACTGTACAATACACGTGAGCTACTTCTGTGATTTGTTCACATTTACTAATGTTTGTAGAACCGCAGTCCATTTGTATCTGCGGAAATTCGTAACTCAAAAGTTCATAAGTCGGGACTACCAGTACTTAGAAAATTAAATGAAATAGAGAGTTAGCAAGTAGAATAAATAGATACAGGTTATTTCTAGTTTAACAAGTAGCCAGACTAATCATAAAATAACAATAAAGTAACAATAAAGGCATCATTTAACATACATTCAAAAAACTAGAAACAGTGGTTACATTTCTAACCAGTGAAATAGTAACTAGATTTTGCATTCTGTCAGAAATCAGTTCAGTAAGTGAAACTGGTGTAACAGCAACTCAGGATTAAGTAGAGATTGGGTTGTGTGTATCATCCACAGTCACAAGGTTTGGTAAAATGGGTCAATCAATGCCTCAAGGCCAAAGTTTACAGGCTTTATGCAGATACTAAAATTAATTGACCACGTTGCATGAACACTGCATTAATGCACCCCCAAAAGCCAAGAGAAGAAGATGAATCTCCGGTAAGTGTCGGCGGGGGGAAACAATGCAGAGGGCGAAGAAAGCTCTCACATGCCATTTGTTTATAATGATGTATCTGATGAAACTGCTAATGCAGGTCTAGCATTCCCTTCCATCAGGTTTTCAGTCCTTAAGTGTTTCTCCTGACCCTGATACCATGATTGTGGTTTCTCCTATGAAATACAGTATCTCCTCTACAAGGGAAGAACATGGAAAGAAACCAAGGAAATTTGTTTAATTTGTTTTGTCTCAGCTAGTCAGCTAATTAGATGTCTTAGTGTGACGGCAGGCCTAGAGCCAGTACCTCTTACTCTCTACCACCCTCACACTCAACCAAGCTGAGGAAAACCCAGCATAGGTTCAGCACCATGGTCAGCTCCACCTCAGGCACACAAGGGGCGGGGCGCCTCAACTCCTTGTGGCCAAAGGCAACAGAGTACCTACCATCCTGGTGTCAATAGGAAGGAAATACTGGATGCAAGACTCACATGCCTTCTTTTCTCCTCTATCTTTTACAGAGCCAAGAAAGCTCACATTCTGGGACAACTGACCGAGAAGGGGACTGCATCTCAGCCTTGTTGTCTCCTCCTGCCCAGCCTGTCGGATGTGTAAGACCGGCTGCAGCTGTTCTAGGAGGTCTCCAAGCTACCCACTTAATTGCTTCTCCAAAAAAAAAAAAAAAAGATTTTCCTAATCTGGTGTTTCCTGTGTCTGTGTTCTGGCCTGCTCTTTACACTTAGTTTGTTAGACTTATTAATTTATTAAATAATGGTCTGAAAATTAATGTTGTATTTAGCACCTTGGTCCTGGAGAAACGTTGTTTCGTTTTATAGTTTAATAAATTGTATACAGTTAAAATGACAATAAAAGCTTACTAGACTTGACTTGGTTACATTTCAGTGGTTGTAAGTACAATTTCAGTGGTTGTTAATACAATTTCAGTGGTTGTAAATGCAATTTCAGTGGTTGTTAATACAATTGTAGTTAATAATACAAAAGTGGTTGTAAATCATTAAACATCATTAGGGTTGTTCTGCACATCAACATTGCTTTGGTAAAATCTATTTTAATAAAGTCTATATTTCAACAACCGCACAGGCACACACACACACATGCCACTCCATCACTACACACTTTCTTTAGAGATTTTTATTTAGCTGCATGTTCTTGTTTGTGTTTTGTAACAAATCAATTTATGAATTTTTAACCAATCCTCATAATTCCAAAATGGTGCGTTTCTTCCCCAGAGTGTATTTGTCTGACCACCAAAGAAGTACAACTTAGTGTAAACAAGGCGTAAAATACTCAACCTTACAGAATGTGATTTCTTTGTATTAATAAGTTAGACAGAGAGTTCTGCTGTACAGAAAGACAGACAGACATGTACATGGGCTTCAACCTGAAATAATAATAATAATAATAATAATATCACTAATTACATTAAAGATCATCAGATTATTTTTAGCTTTAACCTTTTAACTATTTCTACAAACTCTTTAATGCTCAATTACGCGTATTAACGCAAGTAATTTATATTATCATGTCCAGTTAACAGTAGTCAGTGTTTGGTGTAATAATAGTTTGTTTAATAAAAAGTAGTCTCAGGAGAAATCTGGAAAATGTTTATAAGGAAATTCTCTGGTCAGATTTTGGTGAATCTGCTGCAGCTTTTTACAGGTGAATCACTGAATGAATTACTTGTCTTTCTTTAAGCTTCCATTGTCACTATTAACGTGAACATCCTTAAAGTTACTTGGTTGTATTTTTTTTTACATGTGGTTTAGAATATCATTCATGCTCTCTTGTGTTTTGTTTCAGTCATAAAATAGACACATTTGTCTCATGTAAGAACAAAGCTTAAGAACATCTGACATTTATAATGTTGTTTCATTGGGGTTTTTTTTTTGACAAACCTAATGTCATCTTGAGCTATTCAGAGCACAAGAGAAAGACAAATTGGCATGGCAAATAATTAGATCAGGAACATGAACAACAATCGGGTCCAGGACGAGGAAGTTTATCCGGCTGAATTGACTAAAAACTAAGGATAAAAGCAAAGAGACAATACTCTACACCATCATCCAGATGTTCTCTTTAGAATTTATCGACAGGGGAAGCTTCTTGTGCTGCTGTTCATGCCAACTAATTCTGAGGTGTAATTGAAGGTGATTCAGAGCAGGATTCCCCCTAAGACATTCTTTCATTTAGTGATTATACACATTTCTGTTTCTGATCATGAACTTTCAATGTATCTGTGACCATTTTGATCAGTTCTTTAATGAGGTCAGGGAAGTGTACAGTGCTTTTCAAAAGTATTCATACCCCTTAAACTTTTTTCCCACATTTTTTCATGTTACAATCACATTACAAACATATATTTTAGTGGGATTTTATATGATAGACCAACAAAGTCTAATCACATAATTGTGAAGTGGAAAAGAAATGATAAAAAAGGTTTAAAATTTTCTTTTTACAAATAAATACCTGAAAAGTGTAGCATGCATTTGTATTCAGCCCTCCTGATCAATACTTTGTAGAACTACCTTTCGCTGCAGTTACAGCTGCAGGTCTTTTGGGGTGTGTCTCTACCAGATTTGCACATGTAGAGAGTGAAATTTCTGCCCGTTCTTCTTTGCAAAACAGCTCAAGCTATCCTGCAAGTATATGGTTTGAGCTATGGTAAAGCTATGGTGTGACAGTTATCTGGAACCAGCACCTGACAGCACCAGAAACGGACAAACAATTACAATGATCTGTGGCACATGAGACAGATTTTGGTGTGCACCAGGTTATTTATTTATTTATTAAGTTAGTTAGTTAGTTAGTTATTTAGTTAGTTAGAGATCATTATATAGCTACAGGTTCTTCTCAAACTCTTAAACTAGGGCTCTCCATCAACTTGCAGAACTGGGTTTCAATTATTCAATTTCAATAATTTCAAACTAGTCACAAAAAGGACTCCTGACCCTGCTTAATGATAATTTAACAAATCAATTTCTTAATTTTCACTTCACAGACTAAAGAGTGAACGAGATTTGTGTAGATTTGTGGTACAGTTCCCTAGATGCTGGTGTAAATATTTTCTAGAAGGTATCTGGGCAGATTATTTTCAGCTCTACAACACGGTCAGTAACCTTAATAGGAGAAGCATAATGTTGGATCTTTTTTCATGGAAATATACATAAGGATTACTTCATAATGATTACAGATACATCTTGTTATTATGTGAAGCACTTAAAAAATCACTGATGAATCTTTTGGCAGAACATTGATTTAGTGGTTAGCACTGTGGCCTCACACCTCCAAGGTCTGGGTTTGGTTCCCACAGTCAGCACGAGGTAGCACACCCACCTTAACACACAAACATGGCCGAAGCCACCAACCTCACTAAACTTCCCCAACAGGGTGAACACATAGAAACCCCCCCCTGCAAGACATGATGGTCGTCAGCCGCCGCCCCGCCTACGCCAC
Source organism: Dinotopterus cunningtoni (assembly GCA_028565755.1). Lineage (NCBI taxonomy): Eukaryota > Metazoa > Chordata > Actinopteri > Siluriformes > Clariidae > Dinotopterus > Dinotopterus cunningtoni. Next base: position 4,657 of record JAOTRS010023782.1, read on the forward strand.
ACTGCCCCTACCCGAGCTGTGACTGTCCCCGATCACCATGACTAACTCAGTCTCTGAGGCGTGAAGGTGGTCGGCGCTGGCGTTGTGAACGCCGGAGTCCTTTTGCGGGGAAGGAAGGAGCGCAAACATTGTCCTGAGGCGGTCCGGCCTCCGCAGAGTTCGATGTTTCATCAGTGTGCGGCTGGTAGGGAGCAAAACTTGGTGGAGCACAAACACTCGCGCCTGCCCCGCCAACCGCACCCAGTAGACGACATCGAAGAGCTGGGCAATTACCGTACAGGGGCCCACCCAGTGAGACATAAGCTTTGGCAAGAGCCCCCTCTTCCTTCCGGGGGAATACACCCATACCTGCTCTCCGTAGCAAAGTCTCGCCCCCGGCTGTGAGTGTCATAGACACAGCGCTGCTTTACACCGGCGTCCGCCAAGTGTTTACGCGCCAACTCGTGAACACGGAACAGTTTGTCTTTCAACAAACAAAAATAATCCAACCCAGGCTTCGTGGGTTTATCCGGTTGGGGAGGTGGCCCGAACACAAGGTCCACAGGAGTGCGCATCTCGCGGCCGAACATTAAGGCAGCTGGCGTTAGCTGTGACGACTCCTGCACTGCTGTGCGGTATGCCCAGAGCACAAGAGGCAAATGTTCGTCCCAGTCCTTCTGCCAACCGCTGGTAAGCACTGTGAGTTGTGTGGTGAGAGTCCAGTTAAAGCGTTCCACGAGGCCGTCACTTTGAGGATGAAGGGGCGTGGTGCGGGTCTTTTTCACCCGGAGGCGCTCGCACACTGCCACAAACACCTCCGCCTTGAAATTTTGCCCCTGATCGCTGTGTAAAGGGTGGCCCTTCTTTGCCATGCAGAGGTCGCATCGGTGAATGAAGAGTTCGCTATCGGTATGACAGCCTGGCCAGTAGAAGCAAACATGTAAACGCCGCAGAGTTTTAGTTACCCCAAAGTGTCCCGAACCGGAATGTCCAAGAACCAAACCCAGTACACATGTCCGCAAAGCCCTCAGTACCAGCAGCTGAAAGCATTCGCTCGCGCCGCACGGCCGTTCCCAGCGGCGGTAGAGTAAACCTTCGTGCAATGCTAGGTGAGTAAACTGGGAGTGGAGAGCTTTTACCTCTGGCCCTAGATGAGCGACTGCGGTATAATCCGGTCTCAGGCCCGCTTTAACCCAACCCAGTACCTTATGCATGACCGGATCATTCTCCTGCTCGGCAATGAGCTGATCACAGTCCAACTGTGGCACCGGCGAAGCAACTACAGATGATGCCCTAGACGACGCAGTAACTCGGCTGCACGCCGGCTCGGACGGCTGATCACCGCCGGAGAGTCCAGAGGACTGCGCGGGGGGAATGTTCTGAGTTGATGTTTTTTTGATGGTTCTAAGTCACAACCGCACACGCGCTCTTGAATCAGCTCGCAGTACCGACAATGCGCTTTGCTGCAGAGCCGGCGGGATAAAGCGTCGGCGTTAGCGTGTAATTTTCCCGCTCGGTGTTGAATGGTGAAGCTGTAGTCTTGTAACTGCTCGAGCCAGTGCGCTAACTGCCCCTCCGGCTCTTTAAAACTGAGCAAACTAGCGAAGCATGATCGGTCCGCAGCAAGAAGGTTTGCCGGAAATGTTTTAAAGCCACGACGACTGCTAACAGCTCGTGCCGCGTGACGCAGTAATTCCTCTCGGGTCCAGTCAATGCGTGGCTGAAGTAGGCGATAACACGCTCTTTGTTCTCGGAAACCTGAGACAGTACAGCCCCCAGCCCTACATCGCTTGAGGATGAATGTGCGAGATGCATCCGGATAATCGAGAACGGGAGACGTGACCAAAGCTCCATGCAACTGGGCGAAAGCATGCGCATGCACAATGTCCCAGCGAAACGACTGGTTCTTTTTCACTAGCCCGTGCAGCGGGTTTGCGATCGTGGCGAAGTCTTTCACGAAACGGCGGTAGTAAGAGGCTAACCCGAGAAAAGTCTGTAACTGTGTGACACATTTACCGGTTTGGGCCAATTCTGTACCGCAGCAATTTTGGCTAAATCAGTAGCAATCCCTTTAGCACTAATCACGTGACCCAGAAAAACGGTCTCTTGCCACAACAGCTGGCACTCTTTGGGGTTAAGCCGCAAATTCGCCCGTCTGATAGCCAGAAAGCCTTCCCTTAAGTTAGCTAGTGTGCCCTTAAACTCTTTCCCGTGCACCAATAAATCGTCCAGGTAAAGTACGCAATGGTTGCGAGCGATATCTGCAAGTACTTTCTCCATCAACCGTTTAAAAGTGGCTGAGACGTTACATAGGCTGAAAGGCATACACCTAAATTGCCATAGCACTTGCCCGATTGAGAACGCGGTTTTAGGTCGTGCTTTCGGGGCGAGCTCTACCTGCCAGTACCCGCTACGCAGATCCAGTGAGCTTAACCCAGCTGAGCCCGCAACATGTTCCAACGCATCATCAATCCGCGGCAACGGATAAGAGTCCTTACGCATTACCCCGTTTAACCGCCGGTAATCTACACAAAACCGCCAAGAATCGTCCTTCTTTCACACTAGCACAACAGGTGAGGACCACGGTCCGGACGCCGGCTCAATGACGCCTGAGTCGGCCATCTCACGTGGCTTTTGTTCGGCGATAGCTCGTTTAGCTAATGAAAGGCGTCTCGGATGTAGCCAAATAGGAGCTGCGTTACCCGTATCAATCGTGTGCTGCACCAGGTTGGTATGGGTGCACTCGCGCTCATCTACCGCGAAAATATCCGCGAATTCGTGAAGGAATGAATTCAAAGTGTCGGTCTGTGTTTGGCTCAACCCCGCGCTACTACGCTGCAAAAGCTCACCCAGTATACTCGCTCGGTCCGCAACCGGATGTTTACATGGCGCGGGTGTGTGCTACTAAAATGTCCGGCTGTGGTTTAGGTATTAGCAACCTGGCTAACCCGAAGTTACCACGCAGAGTTCCGTCATTTAAGTCTAGCACCGCACTCCATTTTTCTAAAATGTCCAACCCCAAAATGCAATCATCCTCAATGTCTCCCATAAAGTCTGCTTACCTACTTTTACTCGAACTGTGCGACAAGCCCGTATCTTCACATAGTTCCCAGAAATGGTGCGAATATTGAAGGCTGGATCAGGCAGTCTGCAAACACACTCGCTTTGTCCCAATAATCCACAGCGCAACAGCGAAACAGAAGAACATGTGTCCACAAGCGCCCGTAGTAAGACGTTGTCCAGAACACATTTTACATAAACTCCAGAGCGATTTCCTACACGTCCCGAACGGAAGTTAAATCCCCCCAGAGCTAGTTTAACGGCTGCTGGGGTACGCTGTCCCTCAGGCCTGAAAACGTTGCAATGGTAGTCCCGAGGTCCCGTGCCTCGGCACCGCCTCGTGTAGCGCTTGAGAAAGGGAAGCTGGTACCGCTAACCTGATGTGCTCGCGGAGCCGTGGCGGTCGGAGTCCTTGGAGAAATGCGCAATGAGCAAGCTCTTCCTGCTTATCGGGCTCAAACTCTGAATAGCCCACGCCACAATATCAATGCAGAGAAGCTAGACATAAACTACTAAATCTCTGCCAAGGTTCTCGCTCGGTTTACGACTTTGCCATAGAGTTTCAGACATTGGTGCTCTCAACTGGGTGGAACAGTCAAGGATTGTGCGACAAGTTCTCTATGGGCCTGTCGAAGGCACTTCAGGATGAACTTGTCTCCCGGGAGCTCTCCTCATTGCTCCAAGAGCTCATGGATCTGGCTGGCTGGAAATTTACATCTTTGCCCCCAGAGACCAGCCAGGAGATCCCTGCCCAAGATCACATCCCCCTCACCAAGAACATGCAAACAAGAGAGACTAATGACCAAGTTTCTGCCCTGGGTAGAATACGCCCACAACTCATAGGCCTCGTCATCTATCAGTCTGTCTCCCTTCCAGTGCTTTTTAGGGTACCAACCACCCTTGTTTCCTTCCCAGGAGGAGAAGGTCAACGTTCCGTCAGCCCAAGCATTCATCCGCTGTTGCAGAAAGACCTGGCTGCAAGCTAGAAAGACGCTATTAAGGGTCGACGTCAACGTTTAATTACATCCAGAGTAACAATAATTTCTTTCCAATATATTGTATTGATTATGAAAGGGTCAGACCATTTATAAAGCCTTCTTCAGCTCATCCTAAAGATACTTAATGGGATTAAGGTCTGAACCCCGGATCATAAAACTGCCCCCTTATGCTTGTACAGTAGACACTAGGCATGACAGGTGCTTTACTTCAACCAAATGTCTTCTTACCCTGATACACTCTGAAATTAAAGCCTTTTCCCCCAATTAGTCTCATTGGTAAGTGTCTTTAAATAAATAACATTACAGAAGAATATTTGTGAGGCTGAAAAGAAAGAAACTTTCTCTTTCGACCAGTTTTCAGATGGAACTTTGTCAAATTTGGTCCTTTTTATTTTCATATAAAACACAGGAGCCTACATTAGGTTCTTTCTTATATAAGAGCAAATATTTGGGTGTTACTCCTCTGACTCATTAAAATTGTTTGACCTTTGGCAGCAATATTGTTTTTAAATGTCAACATATTTTAACAGGGACAGAGTTTCACACTCTCCTGAGTAGTTTAAACATCAATATGGTGAAGACTTGCCAAACATGCACTGGACTTGTCGCTGGTACACCACAAGCACATGTCATGCAACTTATAAGATAATAGCTCAGTGTTAACATTTTATTGTTCACAAAAAAATTATTAGCTAATTAGTAAAAAAGATAATTAACAATCGTCTAAAACATTAGCACATTAATAAACCACATCAAATTGTAGCTTGGTCTAACTCCCCAAACTTCGGAAATGGAATCCATGCAATCATTAGTTACTGGTGTTTGAGTAAATTATCTATCAACTATCAAGATCATGCAGTATTTGCAAAGGTTTAATAACTCAAATAAAATAAAATGAAAATAATGCTTAGGCTAAATAACATTAAGAAATCAGTATTTGGTGGAATAACCCCGATAATTTGCATTTACAGCTTTCATGCGTTTTGGCATGCTCTCCAGTTTTTCGCCTTGCTGTTGGGTAACTTTATACCACTCCTTTTGCAAAACAGCAAACAGCTTAGCTTTGCTTAATGATTTTTGACCATCCATCTTTCTCTTGATGACATTCCAGAGGTTGTCTGGAGTAAATTGCAGTTCTCTCTTATTTTTTTCCAGAGCTATATGCAAACATAGATTATGTACTTGAATGTGTCTCTACATTTACAGTATTTGTGTGTGTCAGGTATAATCTATTGCACACATAGACTTTGTATTTGGTTTGTCTTGCACTACAAAGTGGAAAAAGTAAATTTGGTCATTTCCTGTAACTGTGGATAAGATCTGCACAACGTTCAGGAGGAATTATGGACCATTCTTATTACGTGTCTCTGTGTCAATGCTTAAGGACAATGTTGTAATCATGTATTGCACTCAATGAGTTACAATTGTTGTGGCATTGGTTTAATATTCACTTAATATACAACATTTTCACGAAATTTGTATGACTTTTAGATTTGTGTCTTTTGCACAAGCTCTAAAAACACATACTGTAAAATATATAGAGTATTATATTCTAAACTAAATATTATAAAGTACAGTTATTTGTAAGAAAGTATTTTTTGGTGTGACAAGCATTTGTTTTAAAACAGAAAGTAAGAACCTCAGGTAAAACGTGTGGACAAAAAAAAGTGTCTTGTGCAACACTCGGGGAATCTGTTGCAGGTCTGTACAGCTGAATCATTTAATGAGAAACTTGATGAATCACCTGTCTTTTTTTAAGTTTCACTATTACTGTTTGTAAGGTTTTATAATATTGTAAGACAATGTAATCTAATAAGAAGATTCCTGTGCTCTGAGAACAGAACCCTCACTGTGCTTCCTCATGCCTTCTGTGGTAACACCTTCTATATCCTGTATCCAGACGAGGATACATCCAAATGG
>JAOTRS010023970.1:0-10604 GCA_028565755.1 Dinotopterus cunningtoni
CGTATAGCGGGAGAACAGCAGAGGACCAAGTACTGACACCTGTGGGACACCAGTAGAGAGTCTGCATGGGGCAGATGTGGATCCTCTTCATGTCACCTCGTACAACCTATCTTCTGAACGCTGTTCCACAGATTCTTGTAAGAATAGATAATAGATTTTTTTGTTTACTGCATCAAGTGCAGCTGACAGGTCCAGGAGGATGAGGACAGCTGATAGTTTAGTTTATCTAGCAGCATGGAGCTTCTCAAGGACTGACAGAAGGGCAGTCTCTGTGGAATGTGCCACTTTGAATCCAGATTGGTTGGGATCATTAAGGTTGTTCTTAGTCTGGTGGGGCAGGGGTCTTATAAAATCATGTGATGGCATCTCAGGAAAGCTGGCTCAATTTTATTTTTTTAGTTTATTTAGTCTGTGTCTCCAAAGTTTCCAAGAACACAATGTTACCTGTTATCTTAACAAATAACACTGTAAGAAGTTAGGCCAACAATGCAATATTAATTCATTCAACATTTATCTAGCTGAATTTTTTTTACAGTGTAGTGAGAACTCTCAATACTGCATTCTGAAGTTGTTTATGCACCAAGTTGAACATCTAGACAGTAAGGCATTACAATAGTCCAACCTAGAGGTAATACAGTAAAAGCATCAACTAATGTTTCTGCATTGTTTAGCGACAAAAAATTCCTACTCTAGGCAATATTTCTGGGATTAAAGAATGCTATCCTGGTAATATTATCTACATGAGCTTCAAATGACAGAAACTATAATCACACTGAGGTCTTTTACGGCAAATGTTGGAACAGAAAGGTTATTTACAGTTACAGTGTGATCAAAAAGTTTACTTCTAGATGCATGTGGTCCAGGTTCAACCAGAACTTCTGTCTTGTCAGAATTAAACAACAGGAAGCTAATTAGCATCCAGTGTCCAATGTCCTTCACACATTGCTCAAATTTATTAAGCTCTTGTTTTTCATCTGGCTTTGTGTCCCTGTGGAACACCAAAAAAATGTAAAGGCTTTATTACAGCCTAGAAGCGCAGTGATGTCTATTATTAAGGACTAAAGGTACAACACAGGCATTCCCAGGATTAAGATGTGTTTCAAACTGGCTTAAAGAGCCAGGAGGAAACTGGTCAGAGAGTTTACCAAGAGGCCTACAGCAACTCTGAAGCAGTTGCAGAAATTTATGACAAAGAGCGGTGATTGTGTGCAAGTGACAACAATATCACAAATTTTCCACAAATGTGGCATGGGAGGGTTGCAAGATAAAAGCCACTCCTCAAGAAAGGCCACATGGAGTCATGGCTGAGCTTTGCAAAAATGCAGGTGTTCAGATGAGACTAAAATTGAACTATTTGGCCACAACAGCAAAACATACGTCTGGCGAAAATCCACTACGGCTCACCACCCAAATAACACCAGTTATTACACTACAGTAAGGCATGGGGGTGGTAATGTCCTGTTATAGGGTTTTTCTCTGCAACAGGGAAATGAATGGGGCAAAGCACCCCAAAATCTGCTGGCCTCTGAAAGAAAGTTGTCAAGAAGTGTGAAGAAGCTTTACCTTTCAACAGGACAATGTGGTTGAAGGAGAAAAAGTTGAATGTTCTTGTGTGACAAGGTTGGCCTAGGTATCACCGCTGGGCAACACTGGCACACACACAATGCTTACCTTTGTAATAATCACACTTATTTTCCCTCCAGCGTGTGTGTGTGTGTGTGTGTGTGTGTGTGTGTGTGTGTGATGTGTTTTTTTTCTAGACTTGTTTCCCTTTATTTTGCTGTTTTGTTTCTTTGGTATATTGAGTTTTTTTTAGTGCACCTGTAAATATACATCACCAGTAGGCTGTAAATTTCCAGCACTGTAAATACAATTCAGTTTGCACTAAAGTGCTATTGAGGGCTGAGCCATCATTTTACCACCTAATACGAACATTTACCTCGAGTGGTGGTTCTTACTTTTCTATTGAAAATCTGTGAAGACTGAAGTCCACAAATGGTCACCATCAAATTTAACCTAACTTGAGCAGTTCTGCAAAGCAAAGTGGGCAGATATTGCAAAGTAGAGATGTGCAAAGACTTGTGTGCCATTGAGAATGTGATTAGCTTCAATTTCTTGAGATTGCAAGTTACTTTAGGTGGGAGGAATCTTCTCCAAATCAGTGATTCTGTTTTTTATTTTCTACAAAAGGTGAGATGGGGATTTCTGCAGCTGCCTCACTGAGAATAAAGTTCAGATGTAAACTCTATATTGTGTGTGACTTGAGCAGCACTGACAAGCCTTTTCACCTTGAAGCAGTTTCACAGTACACATGAGATGTGCAGTAACAAACAGATTTTGGGGTGTTTTGGCCCATTCATTTTCCTTCTATCCTGACAAGTGCTCCTGACCCTGCTGCAGAGAAAAACCCCATAACAGGACATTATTTATTTATTTATTTATTTAATTTAAATAAAGAAAATACAGTTAAATAGACATACGTACACTTGTGGACTTCATCCAAATGTGGACTTTACAGAAAAAAAGATCAGAATCTCTGACAATCACAACTTTGAGTAGGGAAGAAACAAAGACTTTTAAATGAAAATTTAAATTATCAACAAACATTATTTGTTTTTTTTACAGGAAGCAGTGTGTAAATAAACATTTTTTGGCATTTGGGAGGCACCCTTGTGCAGAGTGATTTAAATTTTATCTCTTTATACATCTAAGCTGTTGAGGGACAAGGGCCTTGCTCAAGGGCCCAAGAGTGGCAGTTTGGTGGTGGCGTGGTTTAAACCTGGGACCTTCCGGTCCATTGCCTTAACCACTAAGCTACCCCTGCTGTAGTATAAAAGAAAGTGCAGAAAAAAAAAGCTTACAGCCTGTGCAAATATAATTCTAAATCACTCAATATGCTATGCTACTAATAACAATATGTTAATGATATTCTTAATGATATTGCTAATTACATTTACATTTACATTTAGACATTTGGCAGACGCTCTTATCCAGAGCGACTTACAAAAAGTGCTCTGAAGTTTCCATCATTGCATAATGTAGATACTAAGTATCATCAGACAAACACAGTTAGGAAGGGTTTTTTTTTTTTTTGGGTGGGGATTAGTCCAGGTATTGAAGAAACAGATACATCTTGAGTCATTGTTTAAAGCTACAGCATTGTTATTTCATATCTCAGCGTATTAATGTTTGTTAAATTAATTCAACAGTCTATTAAATGTGATCAGCATCTAATAACACTATATGCAACTATTGTAGAGAGAAGAAGGAGTAGAGCAGCCACGCCCACACCTCCAAACATCAACACCTTCTCACACACAGTTGGTTCACCTGATGAGAGCGAGAGAGAGAAAGAGAGGATTTTTAGAATTATTCTAAAAGTAAAGTGATTACATTACACACAAATTCTCTATCTTATTTATTTCTTGCCTTCTTTCTCCACATCCTCTTTTTCATCTTCTGGTTCCTCTTTTTCCACTGAAATATAAAGCCGATAAGATTAAACCTTTACCTTGGAATTTTAACATCCTTGAAGTGTGTCAAGTAATTAGTTATTAGAGTGACTGCTTAAAGTGATGCTCTTTTTTGTTTGAATTTTTTCAATGTTTTGTGTGTTTTAACTGTGTGATCTGGGTTCATACAGTATTTACTAAGCGTCTCAGAGTAGGAAATCGCTCCTAAGTGGGCAAAGATTCTCAAAGTGATGTAATTTTGGTCCTACTTTTAGGTGTCTCCATAGGTGACTTCTACTTTACGTTTTTTGGTAACAGTGGAGATAACAGCTTTATAACAGGGATGATTCGAGTTTGTCATAGCCGACATTTCCCACCATTTATGCGCATCGCTGGTTTCCCTGGAGTTGTTGGCATCATCCATGCCACACACATTAAAATGATTTTTTTCCTTAAATTTTATTCCCTCCTTTACAAGCAAAACAACCTCATCCTTCATTAGTTTCACTTTCTTTTCCAAATCTTTTTGATCAGATTATGATGGTCCTACACAGCTCTATTATAGGGGTTTAAACAGTTGTGATTGAAGCAGTCTGATTAGGATGATGTCATGCAGCTATAAGTTTTGTCTGTGTGTATAAAGTTTCACACAACTGCTGCTGATTTCACTATTTCGAACACCCACTATAATGTACAGCCTACTTTGTGGCTCTCAGTGTCGTAAAAAATGACATCATACAAAGGTAGGTGGCATCTGAGAGTTTGAATGGGCAAGGGTCATTTGCTGTGTTCTGATTGGCTAGTAGCTCCCTGTGAGGTGTACTGCACATACTGTAGAATTCAGGAATTTTAAGTAAGATTTCATACTTTAGGGGGTAAAACTAGGAAGAAGGGAACAACAGTTCATTACTTTGCTGGACAAGTGTACAAGCAAAATGACCCATCATCCGTGGGCATCATTGAAAAGCAACATAACACAGAGCCTGCATGAGAGCTGGCGTTCATTTAATGTGCTATTTATTGTTATCAAAGACAACATAATATTAATGTAACTTAATCATAATAGTAATATGTAATTTATCTACACATATTGTAATGAATAAATAGTTAATATTGCACAGACTATTCATTTCTTTAGTAATGACAAAATCTATCCTGTAAATGAATCAAATCACACTGATTCACAAGCTACAAACATTTAAATGTAATATTTTGTAATGTATAAGTTATTTCAATATATACTCAATATTCTACTTTTGCAGTGTGACATTTCCACTCTAGCAGCAACAAGTTAGCGTGTCAAGTACCTCACATACCTGCCGCTTCTGAGGAAATGTCACACTTCAAAAATAGAATAATGACTATTTATTGAACTATAAACTCATGGATCCTGTCATTAATAAAAGTGATTATTATGTAGATTAATAGCCTATGCAGTGTTAACAAATTATTGATTACAGGAGAACACAAACCTTCAAACTGCAATGTGGTCACCTTCTTAAACTGCATATGATCCTGGAATCTGGCTTTAGTTCCACAGAAATAACGTCCCAGGTCGTCTTTATTGATGTTAATGATGGTGAATATGGCCGTGTTAACCTCGCTGTCCGGCTCCAGGATGAAGCGATCCTCATCTTTGTTATAATTAACAGGGAGGATTTTACGAGTGCGGGTTTTCTCTGCTGAAATCAGGAGAGTAAAATCTTCTATATCATTTAGACGGTACCAGGACACAACCTCATACCCGGTGATGTTACAGAGCAGTCTGGTGTCATCTCCCGGCCTGACAGTCAGTGTGTGAGGGAATGATGAGTTCTCTGAAACAGAGAGAAAAAATTCATATCAGGATAAATTGCAACGATGCTCTTTAATTTACATGCAATCATTAAATACTGACAGTTTGGAGTAAACCCATTCAATTCTACTGAACAACTGAAATAATAAATATAAGAACATAATGATAAACATACAGTAACCTTCAGTATGATGGATTTTCATTTTTTAAATAAAGTAACAAAATGAGAAAACTTGTTTCTTACAGAAATGATAGTAATAATACTAACACTAAAAAAGAATATAATTTAAAAGTAAACATACCAGTTGCAAAGGCCTGCACATCTGTACATGTCAGAAAAAAGAGCAATATGTACAGTTCCATCTCTGCAACAACAATTGAAACTGAAATTTCCACTTCCTTAGAGCTGAGAGGCATTAAACCACAAAAGGCAACACACACACACACACACACACACACACACACACACACTAAAATGTCTGCGTAGTCATATTATTTAGAAAGCAGCAAACTGTCTTGGTGGGTGTTATACTGTTTATGCAAAACATAGTCTGTGCATTAAACATGTTGTCATTACCTTCTCCATAAGCATTACAGGGAAAAAAATGACACAGAGCAACTGAAAGAATTATGTTGTGCTTTATCCTGTAGATTTGATAGGAGCCACTCAACCACCTCAGGAAGCAAAACCTCAGTGGGGCAACCCAATGTTCATTGATTCAGAACTAGCATGATATTCTCACTCACTTACAATATCCCTTGGTTTGATGCTGAGTATACAGGCAACTGGCTTGGACACCAGCTGGAAGGAAGTTCACCATCTCCACCACTCTGTACCGTCCCTGACCAAAGCCCCAGAAATCCACAGCAGAATCTCAAATGCTGCGCCAGGCTCAAACTCGGGAAGACAGTGCAGACCCCAAGGCCGAAGGTGTGCCTGACCCCCCCTTTATCCCCACTATCAAACATTTTCAGCAGGTGTCACTTGATGCCAATCGCACATGAGTGCAGACAAACATCTAAAACAGCTGAGGACAGATGGTATAGAGAGAGACTGTGGCCAACACAGAGCTGTGTCTCACATCATCATCAATAACACCTTGCTATACTATCACATCATGAGAGGGGATGGCCAAATGATCAGCTAGTGCTTCCACAAAGTTAATCTGCTAGTCGTTCCACAAAGCTGAATCGACACAGTGATACACCTCGCACATGCCCACCCACTCGGCAGCCATCTTGGTTCTCTGAATACCATAGAGAAAATCAGAGAGGACTATGAGGAGGAGAGGAGTCCATGGTGGACTATGTTTGTGAGATGCAGATCAATCATATTCTTTTAGTGGTGCATGAGCATATGAAACAAACCCAAGCCAATCAGTAATGTACTTATAATTATAACTATCCAGCATGAGGAGGGGTACACAAGGGATCGAGTGGAAATTCATTGCAGGGCACAAGCACACACACACACACACACACACACACACACACACACACACACACACACACATACTGTGTAGAATTTGTAAATACTAATTAACTTTCTCTGTATGACTTTCAACTGTGGGAGGAAACCATGCAAACTTCACCCACAAAATCTCAGGGAGACACCCTTTTAACACACATTATCCACATCTCCTGTTTTACTGAACTTCCAGCCTCCTAACACACAGTATGAGTGCAGATCAATCCCTGCTATTATTATCACCCAGATGAGGATGGGTTCCCTGTTGAGTCTGGTTCCTCTCAAGGTTTCTTCCTATTACCATCTCAGGGAGTTTTTCCTTGCCACTCTCGCCCTCGGCTTGTTCACCAGGGACTATCTGACCATTTTGATTCATGCACACTTACATTCCATACAAACTTAAATAATTCTTTTGATTGTGTAAAGCTGCCTTGTGACAATGTCAATTGTTAAAAGCGCTATACAAATAAAATTGAATTGAATTGAATGGAGGTGTGAGACCATAGTGCTAACCATTTTGCCACCATGCTGCACAAAAAGGCTTATTTCACAAACTGAAATCTGCCGAGGCTTCTAGAGCTGCTGCTCCATGTCACTGCTGCAGACTCTCCAAACAATCTCCAACATATAATATCCCATTAATTATAAATACATTACTTAGAATTGTGCTTTTTACTTACATGACAGACCTGACTAACATAACCAACCCCAGATCATAACCCTACCCCTCAAAGGCTTGGTCATCACTCTGAAACAGGGTAAATCTGGACTCATCAGATCACATGATCTTTTTCCATTGTCCATTCTTTATGCTCCCTAGCCAATTAAAGCCTTTTTTATTATCATTATTAAGTGGTTTTCTTAAGGCTACATGGCTGTTTGGTCCCAATCCCTTGAGCTCTTGCATTGTGTGCGTGGATATGCTCTTACTTTCATTATTTAACACTTAATAATCAATACTCATGTTGTGAAATCTACTGTTGTGAGTTCTTTGTTCATTTCACCAAATGTTTAAGTGATCTCTGACCACATGTCTTCCTCAAAAATGATTGGTCACCAATTTTTAGACCCTTCTGAAACAGAGGAACATCTTTGCCATGACCAAAGGATATGTCTTCTGCCATGGTTGTTTAAGAAATTAGAAGCTATTTACTGTTATGATTTAATGCATTAATGGAGGCTGAACTGCAATAATTATGAAATTGAAGTTTCTTACATATTTGTTTTTAGGTTTTGAGCATGTTATAATTAGCTTAAATTTACATACATAATATAAGACCAAGATAGCAGCATGCAACATGACGCTTAGCATCTCCCAGCACCTTGACAGTGTCTTTCGGCATCTTTACAGATTTTGCAATTTAACAGTTATTACTCTACTATCTGCAAGCCTAGCATACAGAGTAGACCAAGATGGTGGCATCTATACATTGCAAGGCTTAGCGTCTCTCCAGACTTGCCTTATTTGTGCTTATTTACGCACTATTCTCCTTTGTGCTTGGGCAATTCAGTTGTGCGACAGTCACTTTTGGACCTCAATCACATTTGCACAAACTCTGCTTCAGACTTTATTTTCACCTTTGACCAGATACTACTGGAGCTTGTAAAGATTACATATATAGCGAGCCCTTTCCTGGTTCCTCTCAAGGTTTCTTCCTATTACCATCTCAGGGAGTTTTTTCTTGCCACTGCCGCCGTCATCCTCGGCTTGCTCACCAGGGACAGTCTTATCATTTTGATTCATTCACATTCACGTTTCATACAAACTTAAATAATTCTTTTGATTGTGTAAAGCTGCTTTGCGACCATGTCAATTGTTAAAAGCGCTACACAAATAAAATTAAATTGAATTGAATAGAATTCCCGGGCGAGTTATTAAAACATGCACAGAGCACCAGGCTGAAGTCTTTACTCTGTCTTGTAAAGTTATCGTTGTACCAGCAGCAACTGCGCCAGGCTGAAGCACTCTGCTGCAACAACATGCATTGACTTGATCGTCACGTTCACCCCTGTCATCACAAATTACTTTGAACGACTGATCCTCACCCACCTCAACGCGTGTCTGCCACCCTCTCTGGATAGGTATTTTATTGACATTTAGGCCCCCATTCTACTGAGCGAATGTGCTCCCAAAATTAGGCAGATGCAAATTTGTTATAACTGCTGGAGAGCTCAGTACAGGACGGTAACAGCTGCTTATGGTCCTTTTTGGGCTCTGAATGTTTTAGGACGTGGTCGTCATCATCATTATTATCGGGAGAAAAATTGGAGAATGTTTAAAAATTTGGCTGTAACCTTCAGACTTCTTGCCTTTGTATTGATTTATAAGCCCGGTTATTGATTTTATGCCCATTTATGGAGTTTTTTTTTTTTTGTGTTTTGGGTGGGGGGGGTTCCCCGTTTTTCTCCCTAATTTAGTCTTTTCCAATACTGCCACTCAGTCAGGAGGGCCAAAGACTATCACGTGTTTCCGCTAAACCACATGACGCCAGCCGGATCTTTTTGAACTGCTCACTCACGCAACACACTCGGAGGACAGCGCTATCTGCTTTTTAGAAGTAATGACAAACTTAACAAAGTGATATTTTAAGGAAAACATGATTAAAAGATAAATTACATGTTAAAGTCCAAACATATTTCAATCAAAAATGTCTTTGGTTTGATCATTCCTGTTAATTTTATAATAAATGATGACAAATTTACCATCAGATTTTTATTCCTAAAATATATTCCAACTCCAAATCTTGGAGTGAGACTTGCACACAACGCCCCAGCGCGCACACACCACACACACTACACACACACACACACACACACACCATACACCACACACCTTACACTGCATTAGAACAGAGAAAATTACAATATCTGCATTGAGTTTAATCAAACACGAAACATCATATAATAATAATGAATGGAGAATGCATCGTCAAATGGACATCATTATTGATACAAAAGAAGAAGAGAAGAAAAGAAAATGAAAAATAAAGATTTCAACTATATAGTGGGATTGTGCTGCATGTGTGATTATGAGTCTCCCTCTCTCTCTCGTGCTCTTGCGGGTGTGTGATTTTCTCTTAATCATGTTTATTAGCTATTGAGTGTCTTATGAATATTAAAAGTGCTACAAGATTAAACTTAAAGCAAATATGTTAATGTTACTGTAATAATAATAATAATAATAATAATAATAATAATGGTAAATCACTCCTCACACAGGTTTAAAGCAGGTGTATTTGCATGTGATTGATGTCTCCACACAGCTGGAGAGGAAGCTTTGTCAATCAATTTTTTGCAGTCTTTTTGTAAATGAAGTGATATTGTAGCAGTTCAGAAAACATTCTCGTCTCCACATTCGTTGAAGCTGGTTTGCTGCTCAGAATGTCGTATTTGAGGCCCTTTCGCCCATTTGCTGGCCTGTAACAGGAAAAGGCTTCTCTTTCTTTAGAATTCATATAAAACCACATGAGAGAAAAATGTGTGCGCAATCACATGCACGCTTTAAAAGTGGCTTTCTGTTTCCTTCTTGCTAAAGAGGATGTGACATACTGACTCAGTAACACTTTTCAATGTTTTTCTTCTCAGGTAAAGAAACATTTTCTACCCCAAAAACACCAGGAGAAAGAGAGGAACACAGGGCTAAACACATTTCACTGTTCTCATTATTAATAATCATACTGTACGTTCTACATGTTTATAGTCTTTTTGAGGTTGACTCTCAGGATGCAGATCTGAAAGCATTCTGCTGTAGAGCCTCAGAGCTGGGGGGGGGGGGGGGGGGGACCAAAGAGATTAGGGTGACCCCGGGGGGCAGGTAAAAAACAACGAACACAAACTTTTTCCCCCCCGATGATTTTTTCTTTCCCAGCCCTGCCAATGGGGTTTTTCG
>JAOTRS010024033.1:0-10601 GCA_028565755.1 Dinotopterus cunningtoni
TGCACAAACACATGCACTGCCCTTCTCTTCTTTTCACTTTTCCACTTTTCAGTAACACTGCCTCAGTTTAAAAAGAGTTTATGACATCCTGCTGGACTCACATCCACTAAGCACCTATAATGTCTACTTCTTCTTCTTATTTCATCTTCTTAGTAACATTGGAAAACATCACTGTCCCTCTGTCATATGATCTAAATTATGAAATATTCATGTAATATAGAGGGTCACTTTTGGTATGTGTGCTACTACAGTACCATGGAACATTGATGAAAATGTAACAGGCATGAAAATCTTATACACCGTATTTAGAAACAAGCACGTCAATAGGAGGAGACAACAACAGATGGTTTAAATGGGCTATTATCTTGTGTTCACAATAGAAAAATGCATAGTTGAATAAAAATCATGTATTATTCCCATGCCCAACCTAGGAAAAGAGAGCTTTGAGAGGATCACATACAGGTAAAATGATTACGAACACATCTGCTTGTTTTACATTCTTTGACCTGTAGGTGGGTTTGTGTGCAAATGAAGCAGATTAATAAACTCTTTTGTGAACTAATTGGCTGGAAGATTTCAGAGCTTCATGAAGCTTCATCTTGCCATCACTAGTCTTGGCTTTCCAATCAATAGATTTACCAAAAAGTTTATTGCATAAAGCTTAATTTACGACCTATTGCACTAACATCTAGTGGACAAATTTTGTGCAGCAAATAGATTGCAAGCACATGGATGACATTGGAAGAAGCACAATTAATACAGACATGCAGCTGCAAGTAATGTTGTATTCATCACTGACAGGTTTTGTGTGAGTTGTGTGTGTACATGTTATTTAAAATTTACTTTTAAAACTATTATGAACATGAATAGCAAGCTACTGTTTGGAATCTTTGAACAGAATATATAAATTTGCCAGTTAGTGTAAAGAATTTGATATGCAAGTCTATGATTAAAACGCATAATAAAGAAAATTTAATTAAGCAGGGAAAGAAAAGGGAAAAAAACTATTTAAAATAACACTTGATTTTAAGATAGATTGAGGCCATTAATACAAACCAAATGTTTTTGTGCATTTTCCTTCTTCATACATTGGATAAGAAGGAAATTTAAAGATAATTGTGAAATGCAAAAAAAAATAGTTTCCTGAATCTTGAGAGAAATCTTCAACATAATGAATCACAACAGGGAGACATCCATGTGCACAAGCCTTTACTTAAACCAGTTATAGCACCAAACGAGTCAATCACGTGATTCTGGCAAACGCGAGGCCTCGTTTGTCTTTGGTCACTATGATGTTGTAATTTTAAGTGTTTTCATTTTTTTAATACCAGAGATTGCTGACCACTAATACAACTCAACTATGTCTTATTCAATTAAACTCATCGGTTAGTTGAATAAGATTTTAGCTTTAGCCAATAATGAAGGGATCATTCATTTCTAGTTCTCATTCATAGTAAAGACAAAACACAATAAACGCTCTCATTTGTGTCAAACATGATCAGGTGGTGCCCTGTTGTATACTTTACTTGCTAAAAATAAAAATGGACAAAGACATTTTTTTCCAGCTATTCAAATCACTTTCCTCACATACTCACCATTCTATATTAAACTATGGTCTGGCTCATTAGTTCAAAATCATTTTGTGGGTTTTTAAACCCACAATTCACTTTTAAAATTGTGCAAATTGTAAAACTGATACACAAAATCATCAAAGCTACTGATAGCTGCTGTTGTATAAATACACAGTAAAGAAACACAGACTCAAGCTTCACAGTTTTCAACTCAATCCCAGTTTTAGTCACTGACTCCCATGTGCTGTAAATATTTTCATTTCACAAATGCCGACTACACGACGCTGACAAGAATAATCAGCCCAGGTTGTGAGGTTGGATCCAGCTTGTTTATATCCTGTTACAACACAGTCCTCGTTCCCATTATAATCGTTGGGTTCTTCTCCTTTCCACCAGAACCTGAAAACACAGAGAGAGACTGAAATGTTTGCTATTTTACATCCAAAGGATCAGACTGAGAGAAAAACTGAATAATGAGTAAATTTCAGTGAAGGGATGTCTTACGCAGTGGTCAGTGAAGAACTGTCCACCCATTTAAAAGTGCCTTCTGTGTGTGTGTCAGTCAGACCAATCCAAGCTTCAGTATCACCATAATATTTACTGATGAACTCCTGTAAGTTTAATAGGGCAATATGAATATATACACACTTATTTATTTTCTCTCTTTCTCTCGTTTACACACGCGCACACACACACACACACACACACACACACAATCACACACACACCTGTTCCTCTGTGCTGTTTATGGTCACCAGGTCTGTTCCTTTCTTTTTGCAGTCCTCTCTGCTCTTTTCCCAGCCGCTTTTGTTTTCAGTAGATATGTAAATCTTTGAGTTGAAAACTTTCCATCCTTTTATGTGAGTATATACATAAACACAGACATAGTCATAACAATGTAGAAATAATATAACAATACATAAAGCTTCAGAAATTCTGCAATTTCCATATGAACACTTGATTGACAGCACTATCATTAAGTCAGGCTGCTTAATTTGGTTAAAAAGATTCGCAATGAATACCAGCCAATGTTCTTAAAGAGTTTATCTAGTTCAGTTTCTAAATCAAGAAACTTTATCTAAATCAAGGCAAGGCAATACAGGTTGAAGTGATTTTGTATTATCTTATCAATATTTATTTATTCATTTATTGATTTACTTGCATTTATTACATGCATTTATTACATGCTTAATTAAATCAACTTGGAGCCATCAAAACAAAACACATGCATTTAAACATTCAATTGTCAGAACTATCATTTGATCCTCAACTTGTTTTTCATTTGGGGAGAATTATAAGTATATAAGGTATATAAGGGTAGAATAAAAATTGACATAAACATTAGTCATTAAATAATTTAATTTAATAGTATTGTAGTTTTGTATGACTACGCACTTCTCTTTCTCTCTCTCTCTCTCTCTCTCTTTCTCGCTCGCTCTCACACACACACGCACACAAATCATCAAATTACTATTATGGCATTAAAAATTCAATTTTTGACCCTTTTGTACCCCAGGGTCCGACCAACACGTCTTGTATAATCATTAAAGCTGCCAGTCATTTAGAAAATTCCTGTATTAAATCGTATCCTTTGTTTTTATCGCGTCTCCGCTGAAAGGATTTGTGCGTATGTATCATACCTTCAGTTCTCGTCTTTTTGAAATATGTAAAAAGCTGTGCTTGAATTGTTCTCTTAGCTATTGTGAAAATGCAAGCAGCGTGAAATTATCGAATGTAATGATCTAAAGATTTAAAGATCTAAAGAAATATTTCACTTTCATGACAAATTTTACATAATACTCAGCATTATAAATATAAAGGGGATGGTTAGGGGGATAGTGCTTTTATAAAGGGCATGGTTTTTGTAATTTTTTTTTCAACAGGGGGAATAAAATTGAGCAATGTGTGAAGGACATACGATAGTGGATGTTAATCCTGATAAGACAGAAGTTCTGATCATTGGCCCACATGCAGCTAGAAGCAATATTTTTGATCTCACAGTAACTTTTCCATCAAATGCAACTGTTAAAGACCTCGGTGTGATTATAGATTCCAGTCTTTCATTTGAAGGTAAAGTGGTATGTTTAGGTGCTGTTTTTCCCCTCTCTTTTATTGGTTACTCAGGTTTGTTGATGGTGAAGTGATTGGTAGCTATATATCTCAGGGATCCCTCATGTCTGTGTTTCCTTCTGGCTCTTCTTTTTAGTTATGCTGTCAGTTAGTCCCTGCTTGCTTTACATTATATATACATTCACCTTATACATCATGTGACTGTGACCACACCTAACTGTTATCTCTCCTCTTCTTCTCCTCTCTCACCATCTTTCTCTCCCTCTCTGTCTCTCTCTCTCTCTCTCTCTCCCCCTCTTCCTGCCTCTCTGTCAAGCTACACATGTCGCTCCTGAGCTGCCAGTGATCCAGACCTCCTCTGGAGGTGGGGTGAATGCGTCGCATAGACGGGGGAGGTAAAAGTCGGACAGTGCATGGGTTGATTATCTTGGTTACTGTAAAGGGCCCGATGAAACGTGGAGAGAGCTTGCATGACTTTAGGGGGATGTCCCTGTTGGCAAGCATGACTCCTACGTGATACCTGGGGGTCTTGGAGCGATGGCGGTCCGCTTGTCTCTTGTATGAAGCAATGACTCGTAACAGGGTTCGTCTTGCTCGTAGCCATGTTTGTTTACAGCGGCGGACGAATCGTTGGGCTGAAGGGACCTACGCCTCTAATTCATTCATTTGCTCGGTTTGTCCGTTGGACTGAGGATGGAACCCGGACGATAGGCTGGGAGTTATTCCCGACGAGCTTGCAGAACGGGCCCCTAAAACGAGAGGTGAACTGAGGGCCCCGATCCAAAACGACGTCCGTTGGAAGACCATGAAGGCAGAATACATGGAGGACTAGTTGCTCCGCGGTCTCCTTGGCAGAGGGCAGCTTAGAAAGGGAAACGAGATGCACCAACTTCGAAAAGCGGTCGACTATGGTCATGACGCAGGTGTTGCCATTAGACGGAGGCAGGCCAGTGGCAAAGTCAACGGCGATATGGGACCAAGGACGGCGAGGCACCCGTAGGGGTCTGAGAAGGCCGGTTGATGGTCGGTTGTCAACCTTAGAACAGGTGCAGATGTCGCAGGGTGCCACGAATCTGCGAAATTGCCTAAGTGGCAAGATAACCTGGAACCATGGGCCCATTCCAAGACCTGTGAGCGTAGACGAGAGGGGACCAAGAAGCAATTTGGTCTCCTGGGTCTGCTGAACCTTGGTCTCAATGTCTAACCTCAAGGCTGCGATAAGACAATGGGATGGCAAAATAGTGTCGCATGGCGTAGGATCCTGGGAAGAGGGGAACTGGCGTGAGAGGGCATCTGGCTTGGTATTCTTCTGGCCTGGCTGATAGGACAGAACAAAGTTAAATCGCGGAAAAAACAATGACCACCGTGCTTGATGTGCATTGGGTCTCTTGGCGGTGCGCAGATCTCGTCGTGAGGTTGAAGTGGGCCACTTGAAGACTGCCTGGACCTTGGCTGGTTCCATCTCAAGCCTGGAAGGGGAAATAACGAAGCCCAAGAACGTGGTGGAGGATGTGTGGAACTCGCATTTCTCTGCCTTGACATAGAGGTTGTTCTCTAAGAGCCTCTGTAGGACCTGACGAACATAGTGCTCCTCCAGGCCTTGAGAGAAAATTTAAATATCGTCCAAGTAGACGAACATGAAAGAATTGAGGAAATCATGCAGGACATCATTAATGAGGGATTGGAACATGGAGGGAGCGTTGGCCAGACCAAAGGGAACCACCAAATATTCATAATACCCCGTAGAGGTGTTGAAGCCTATCTTCCATTCGTCACCCTCTCTGATACGAACAAGGTGCTAAGCATTTCGTAGATCCAGTTTTGTAAAGACATTAGCTCCCTGGAGCAGTTCAAAGTCGGTGACCATGGAAGTCGGTGTCGGTGACCATGGAAGTGGGTAGTGGTTCCTGACAGTGATGTCGTTAAGCCCCCTATAATCAAGACAGGGGCGTAGGGACCCGTCTATTTTCTTCACAAAGAAGAACCCTGCCCCCGCAGGGGAGGAGGGCTTCTGTGATGTATGTGTTTATGACAACTCTCTCTTGGTGTGTTAAGGAGTATAGGTGACCTTTGGGTGGGGAAGTGCCTGGGAGGAGGTAAATAGAGCAGTCATACGGTCGATGTGGTGGGAGTGACATGGCCCGGGTCTTACTGAAGACCTGCTTCAGATTGTGGTACTTAGTGGGAACGTTGGAGATATCCGGAGTCTCTTCAGGCTTGGCTGGAGTGGGGAGTGAGTGAAGTACAGAGTGAAGGCATGATGTGGCACAGGAGAGGCTCCAACCCGTAATGACCAGCTTGGTCCAGTCAATCTGGGGGCCATGGAGAACTAACCAGGGGAGACCAAGGACCAAGGCGGCATGTGATTTATTTATAACAAAGAGACAAATCTCTTCAGAATGATTGCCCGACGACATGAGTTCTGTGTGTAATGGACAGCAAGGGGCGATGTTCTGGGAGTCTGTCGAAAGAAGCGCCCTCTAGATCTCCCAGCCTAACTAGAGGGTGCCTCTCTTTACCGGGCAGTCCTTGAGCATGTGACCTGGGCCCCCACAGTAGAAGCAGGCCATCTCTAGGCAGCGGCGGCGTCTCTCCTCCTCGAAGATGTGGGTCCTGTCCAGCTGCATGGGCTCCTCCTGATTGCTCTGAGACGGCGGGGTGTCCTGAGGGGGTGATCTCCTGGCGGGGGGTGACCTAGAACGAAGACGTGAGTCAATCCTTCCCTGCGAGATCCATAAGTTCGTGAAGGTCAAAGGGGAGGCTCCCAAGCGATTAGCTCATCCTTTGAGTGTCTCCGACAGCCCTTCCAGGAAAACATCCGCTAGGGCTCTGTCACTCCACTCAAAACTCAATGGCATATGCGTCATATGCAGAGCGTCACCCTTGGCGAAGGCACAGTAGTCTGGTCCCGGCCTCCCTGCCGACGTGAGATTGGTCAAAGACCCTCTTCATCTCTCATACTTCATCTTCATACTTCCGGGCTCTACCGGTGAGGAACGTGATCACATACGCCACTCGGGATCTTTTCGAGGAGAATGTGAAGGCTTGAAGCTCAAAAATCAGAGAACATTGGGATAAGAAAGATCTACATGTTCCTGGTTCTCCTCCGTAGGTTGGGGCGGCTGGTAGGTGTGGCTCTCACGGGAGTTCTTTGGGTTGTGCTCAGAGCTGTAGGCACCTGGAGGCGCTGCATCTCGGCACTGACATCAGCGATGTGACGAGTTCCTCCTGGTGTTTTCCAAGGAGCGCGCCTTGATTCTCCAGCACCTGTCTCATCCTGTCCAATCCTGCTGAGTCCACAGTGTGCCCAGATTATTCTGTCAGAAGCGTGGCTCTTGAGCTTAAGGGATGGATCCAGAAGCAGGTGCAAAAGCAGGGCGTGAGTAGCTTTGATCAAGCTCAGTAGAAGCGTGGCCGTTTAAGCAGGTGTGCGAGCTTGGAGCCGTGAATCCGTCAGCGCTGGATCCGTGCCAAGATTGTGGAGCAGAGTCGTAGAAGACTTGTGGAGAGCGTGCAGGGTCGGTGTCGTGAAATCCGTCAGCATGGCGTTGGTATAATAGCTTGGAGATAAGCCATAGTTGAGAGAGCGTGAGCGTGGGTCAGAGCCGTGAAATCTGTGAGCGTGGTGTCAATGCCGAAATGTGAAAAAAAGCCGTAGTCGAGAGAGCACGAGCGTTGGGTCGAAAAGCCGTAAATCCGTCAGTGAAGTCGTGAATCAAAAGAGGAAACGAGAAATGAGGAAAGCTTAGCAACGTGAAAACAATCAAAATAAATGTGAGAGAATCTGCTTAGGGCACTCAATAATCTGACGAAGAAGTCGCGTGCTGCACTTCCTTATAAACTCAAAGAAATCAGCGCCGGACGAGAAAAACTGGTGTGCAGGCGGGGCGGTCCAGGGCGTGGGAGGTGACATGACAGCATGGGAAAACAAGCCCATGTGGTGAAGATCATGACAGCGTGGGAACGGAAATGTCAAGAGGCGGAAGCGGTCTTTGATCGGCGTGAAAGCGCTGGGAGCATGACACTTTTTTATTTAATCGCCATCTTGACCCCAATTTTTTTAAACACACCAAACTTTACATCCTGCAAAATAATAGCCTCCTCTCTCAAACAATCCATAAATCTCTAGCACTAACAATTCTTAAGATATTCGACTTACAAACAGCACAATCATAATTTGCAAGTATGGCCTATGCAAGTGAGCTGGGGATGGATGGGTAGGAGAAAAAAATGCTTAATGCTTAAGGTTGCTTGTGTTTGCAACTTTTAGTTTACATTCATTCCTTTTTTGTGTGCAGAAGTTTTTCTTATGATAGTGTTTTAACTGCAAAAAAATCAAAACGGTCCTTTATTTGTTTTAAAAAATATACATAAAAAATTATATATATAGGATGTCCCAAAAAATTTGACATAATTTTGACATATTTTTTAACAACATAGCAAATTCTCACTCAAATTCTCATAAATTGTGACGTGATGTGTAAAAACTAACTAAGGTTAATGTTTTAAACTTAAGCCTTACTAATCACAAGATATGCTACAGCATGTTTGACAGGAGCTGGACTACCGTGCCGTGTCACTGGCAGTGCACATATTAACATACACTTTTAAAGCTTTGTGATATCGTTGTTATACAATCTATATCTGTTTGAATATGTTTTCACCTACCAAGTTTTAAAATCATACTGTGCAGTTCAGAGTTCTTCTGCTTAAACTGGTCTCTCTGTAACTGTCATTGATCTGCCGTTATGGTAAGGTTCTTGCATTTGATCCACAGCACTGTAACAGCAGTCAGCATTAGAACACACGGCAGCAGCATACACACAGGAGTCAGCCTGTAACATCTGCTCCATGCAGTGTCTTCAACTAGAGGTAAATGGACACAAGTACACATAAAAATTTTTTTAGCTGCTCCCTTTAAGAGGTCGACCACATCGGATTATCCGATCCACACACAACTTTGGAACAGGTTATACTGTATTATACTGCATGCAGTAGCTTAAAATTTGGATCCCTGGACCAACAACTTAGCACCTTAGCCACCACTTTCTACAAATTTACATATTTTTAGTGTCACTTTTAAGGCATGGATCAGTTTTTAACTTTAGTTTATTAAGCATTTGCATGTACCATATCTGGCAGGTCTCCTTATTAAGAATACCTTAAAAAAGTGCTTTGTAGCCTTTGTCAAATACATACAGACCCGTAGCTACAGCAAAGCCAGATTAATAACCAAAATTATGCTGCCAAGAAAATTAACTCAATACAAAATTAATTTAAGATAATCACTTGTTCCACTGCTTTCTCTTCAAATATTATATTTTATTTTATGTTGCTACTACTGTCCTTTGGCATTCTTATATCACTGGCTTTTAGATAAGCATCACATTGTAAGATTTTAATTCAAGAAATTAAAGAACTATCTATGATCATTGTAAAAGGTGTCTGCAAAATTTTCATACAGTACATAGGAAATGTAAACAAATTGTTCCTATCACACAGTATGGCTCCAGATCAATCCATGCTATCCATTATCACCCAAATGAGGATTCCCTGTTGAATCGGGTTCCTCTCAAGGTTTCTTCTTACTGCAATCTCAGGGAGTTTTTATTTGTCACTGTCACTGTTGTCCTCAGCTTGCTCATCAGGAACAATCTGATAATTTTGATTCATACACATTCACATTTCTTAAAAACTTAAATAATTTTTTTGATTGTGTAAAGCTGCTTTGCGACAATGTCAATTGTTAAAAGCGCTATACAAATAAAATTGAATTGAATTGAATTGAACACAAATTGATTAATTTTTCTTTCTAAACACACATTGTCATCTTACACTCTTATGATAAACTTGTGTTAGCATATCTTATGTACTACATGTAATTGCTTATTTTAATTTTCCCAATGCAAAACATTTAGCTTATATTTTTTCAGTACACTATAGCTAGGAGTGGTGGACAAAGTACAAAAATCTTGCATAAAAGTAGAAATATCCCAGGTAAAATATTACTGAAATAGAAGTGCTCTGTTTACATTGTTACTTAACAACATTTTCTTATCTTCAAATTAACATAATATCAAAAGTATTGAGCTTGCATGAACTCACAGTAGCCTTTAAGTCATAATAAAATATTCTCTCTTTTTCTCTCACAGACACACTCCTGCCCTCCATTTCTGATTTGCTGCTGCTGCTACATGATTGCATGTTTCACTTTTAACTTTCTCTTTGACTTTAAAAAACAAAAGGGAAATTACAGCTAGTCATGATCCAAGAAGCTGTAATGCAAAATGTAATATATCTTACAACATAAATGTTGAGGATGGGGGTGGAGAGGTTGTATGTTCCTTTATGACTGTGGAAAAATTTCACCATATCAACCTTTTTTTCTTGAATATTAACATATTTAATCTATTTATTTAGCCTTAGATTATGTAGACCAACCATCATACACATTATTTTATTGAGTTCTTACTATATCTTATAACCAGTTATACTGGTATACTGAGAAAGTATCTAGCTAATAGCCAGCTGTTTCAGACTTCAGAATCTATGCCTTACTTATCACTATGGAATATACACTTTTTAAAACCTGCCTACCTGTATGTTTAGTCTGTAGGCTTTTCTTAAAGTCAGTAGCTGCTTCTTTAAGGTTATGACCTGTAATACCATCCATGCTGTCATAGATTTCCACCACCCTCTCAATGTGGTCTTCTCTCTTCTCAGTGTAGTTCACATAATCAGACATGATATTAGACATCTGTGATCTCTGAATTATAGTGTCTACATCTAGCTTCTTCCACTTTGTGTGTGAGAGTTTTATGACACAGTATTGTGGTTAATAAGTAGAGAAATAATAATTGTGTAATCCGCTAACTTCCTCATTTATCAGCCAAATGCATTCAAATCCTATTGCTGAATCCAGTCCTTTCAAATAAACTTGTATGTATGTATGTATGTATG
>JAOTRS010024059.1:0-10601 GCA_028565755.1 Dinotopterus cunningtoni
TGAAGTGCTTGTAATTATATTTCAGTACATCACAGAAACAACTGAAACAAAGATCTAAAAGCAGTTTAGCAGCAAACCTTGTGAAAACTAATATTTGTGTCATTCTCAAAACTTTTGGCCACGACTGTACATACTGTAGTACCTTCGTATGGCAATGAAGGATTGAATAATTATAAGAAAAAAACTCTAACCAACAGTATGCATTAAACCCTTTAATTTATTCCGGTTATAACAACACGTCTGATAATCCTCAACTCTACAAACAAGAAACTTGATCCTCTTTGTCTAAGCACCATAGTAATGGACTCTTATTGCTTAATCGACTCGCTGCTGCCAGATGGACACCGATTTCTGATCAGAGTCTTTTCTCTCCAGAGAGTAACGGCTGGTGTTATCATGGGACAAGCAGAGTCTCGGATCAGCAGGAGGCTGCCTGTTGCATAAGTGCCGTCTAAAAGAAGAAAGACTCCAGAGCACTCACACATTTTGGCTTTTGAGTCTGTTCAGATTGAAAGCTATTGAGATGAGGCCAACAACCCAGTGTGACTGGCCATTCATCTGTTTGTGAGACGCTTGGGTTTCAGCTGAGTTAATGGCGAAAGTAGGTCAACTCCTTGCATGATGAAGACAGTCTTACAAAAAAAAAAAGACAAGATGGTACGAGGAAAGGATGAATCACACCAGCCATGTATTCCAATTATATTTTCCCTCTTGTAACTGAGACGCAAGAATCTGTATCACACAGGTGGCTATATGCAGCACAAAGCGAGGAGGGAGAACACTTGCCCTTTGCAGGTAGTGATTTACACATTAGCTTTGTAACCTTACACATTAGTCTGCAAACTGATGACTGTATAAGACTGGACAAACCCTCCTTGACATCACCCATAGGTTTTCAAAAGAGCGATTTTTGATTTTTGAGAGGGAGCTCAACCTCCCTGGCATGGCATCGTCTGGGATAGGTGAGCCAGGCCATGGCATACCTGGACGATCCAGGAATACCATGTCAGTGTTTATTTTCCAACATTAACCAAACGCCCTATTGTTTCCACTAATCTCAGTAGTCGATTGAGTCTTGAAGACCAGATACACATCTATGTGATTTTCTGTTAAGATGTCACCTCATAATGAATTAAAAGACATTAAACTGTTATGTGACAAAATTATTCTTATACATCACACATACCAGTGACCCACCCTTAGAAAACAAACACTTTTACAAAATGAAAAATGTGTGCCTTTCATGATCTCTGCATTTTTAAATTGGTCTGGGAACTTCAATTCCTCATCAACCTGAAATAACAGCCTCTTCTATAATCCAGCAGGTGAATGAGGAGTGAGCATATGACCGCGTGAGATCTATCCCAATCCGAATAAGGCTTGACAAAGCGATGAAAAGAATTTACTTCCTTAAAGCATGAGCCAAGAAAGAGAGAAAGAAGACAGAGTGTCCCAAGGAGCAAGACTGGACAGCATTACTGTACCCTATACATACACACAGGCCTGGGCGAGAAGATGGATGACTGGGTTTTTCACAGACATCATTCAGAGCAAATATTTCACTGCCACCTATTTGTATGCATGACTGTTTTAGACAAACATTTACTGACTGCCAGTTCTCACATGTCAATGCATGCTGATATGGCAGAATGCTTGATTGAGCACTGTATGACTGCAGCAAAGAGACAGATCATGACTGAGTGTTTGTTTAACATCAGAGCAATTGGCAAACAGGATCACGTGATGAAACATTTCTTCATCTTCCTCCATGCCAAGTCGATAAGTGATAACACACTAATGACATTCAAAAAACATACTTTTACTTTTTTTTTTATCATGCTGTTAGCTTTGCTGTAATAAAGGCCATATGCGCTTGTGTGTGGGTGATTTTGTGTACGAGTGCTGCTTTGTCCCATCTGTTCATTCTGGATGCTTCCCAAATCGCACATATTCGATTTAGCCAACAGGGCTTACAATTGCTGAATTGGCCATACACTTTTTAAGCTTAAATCAGACGCTTAATCAGAAGGGGCAAATCAGCAATGCATGTGCCAGCTAAACCAAACAGGTCAAAGCTGTAGTGTGTCTAATTAAGCAGGTGAAAACGTGGCAACTAATAGAGAAGGGAATCACCACGAACCAGCCGATACATTATAATCGCGATACCTAGGTGCCTATACTGTTAGTATCACAATGATATAAATCTGCTGATTCGCACCACATAGGATGCTCTGCTGCCTGCCAATGTGGAAATAGTTTAGAGCACACCACCTACAGGATTATAGAGGAACGGCAACATTTTACCACCACAAATGCAAATATATACAGCAAGTCCCCTACATACGAACGAGTTCGTAAGTCAAATTACTTTGCAAACACTGTTTAGGTATTAGGATACTAACACAATTGGCTATACACAATATATTACAGTGCAGTGGTTATTAGAATCATGCTAACGGTTTAACGATTCATGTTAAAAAAAAAAAATTTTAATCAAGCAGTGTCTGTCAACTTTTTACCTCGCTCTTTTTTTCTCAATTATTTTCACTTTTGTCTCTTTTGTTTGGTGCTTCTTAAAAGAACCAAAAGGAGTACCAGCTTCAACGTCGCTGATTTTGCGCACGCTAATGCATGCCGCACGCACGTGACAATGTACTCCAGATACGTGATGTACCATCCGTGATTGCGAACGCATGTTCATATCTTCGAAAGTTCGTAACTCAAATGTTCGTATGTAGGGGACTTACTGTATATTTTAAAAAGTATATATAAAAAAATTTAAATCAGCCAGCAGATCAGGCACATGAATTTTCCCACAGTCCAAAAACATGCAAACTAGGTTAATTGGCGTTCCCAAATTGCCCTGTGGTGTGCGTGTCTAGGGAGAGTGCCAATTAACCTAATTTGCACAGTCTTTGGACTGTGGGAGGAAACCCACCAACCACAAGAACATGCAAACCCTCGACCCTGGAGGTACAAGGCGACATTGCTAACCATTACAGCACCATGCTAATGTAGATACACGGATTACCACACAAAAGAATCATGCTACGGTAACTGAATAAATTTTTTGCCCCCATCTTTAGGGACTAACATACAACGTAGTAATTAGGTAAAAAACATCATGTTTGATCTCCTGACAAAAGAGCAGCATTTTGCGTATGTAATCCCCCTGTATAAAGTTTCCTTTTAACCACTCCTTTCCATCTTTGTTCTATTTACTACCCAGACACTTGAAGTGTCCCGTATCGAGCTGTAGTTTCATAATTCAACGGAGTTTTCTTACTAAACCGAAGTGTTAACAAAGAAGCTCAGAACGAGTTTAAGGGCAGAAATCCACACACGTCGGGGTGCATTGCGTTCTAGCTGTCATGCCAACCTGGAACAACTGGTTACTAAAGGCTGCCAGTGAAAGGTGAAGTAAAGCAATTAGGTCGCCATAGACGCTGAACAAACGTGATATAGCGTATTCTTTGCCTCTAGTGTTACACCCTAAATATCCTCTCTCTAAAGGATAGCTGAAAATTCCATTCAAGAAGCCTGTTTCAAGGAAAATATTTCCATCATGACTCAATGGTTTCACTTTAAAAAAAAAAAAAAAAAGCTTTTGGAAATAAATGACTCACCTCTGTGGAGGAATTGTGCTGCGTGTATTTATCTGCAAAAGAAAAAAAACAAGAGTTTTGAGAAAAGTGTGTATTTTTAACTGTTACAGAGTGAAATAAAGGAGTTTACATTGTATAGACTCTTGCATAAGAGATTCCTTTCACATAATAAAGAAATGCATGGGAAAGTGGGGATAAAAGTGAAGTGGTGTAATTGTGTAATTTCTAAAAACTACAAAGTACAGTCTGGTCTAACAGGTACACATACACACACATACACACACACTCACATTTCAGTCCTCCATTTAATAGCACTTGTGACATAATGTTTGGGTACGTCTGGCCGACTGCCTGAGTTTCTTTCTGCCTCTAATGAATAAACCTAGTGTCACTCCAACGGTCACCTTCCCCCTCTGAGACTCAAACGAGAAAAGGGTACAGCGGCAAAATTCTTAGCACAAAACCACCAGTATCCAGTAATCAGCCTGAAAACTGGTAATGTTACTTTTCAGACAATATACCCAGCATTTAACAAGCCGCTCTAATTCCCCATCGCTCTGAACGACGCTCATCGTCTCAGAGAACGAGCATGAAAACGATCACTTAATTAAAAAGTGTTTAGAGATAAATTAAGACCGTCAACTACAAGACACATTTAAAGATTTGAATACATAATGAGAAGCTTAATTATTTATGATGATGCGGGCTATTCCGAAGACACTGCCGGAGCGAGGAACAATGCAGCTCCTGTGTTTGTGTCGGGGTAAATACACAATACATCATGAGTCACTCAATTAAACCTAAATCACAAGTAAGTTTAAAGCTGTACTCCAGGAGGACCAGTACATATCTGAGTAAACACTACACTACAACAGGCATTCAAGACTTTTGATTGTGCAGAATAACAAAAAAACAGTTATAAGAGTAAAAACTGCCCTTATTTCTCTATATAATCCCCTGCTACATTAATGCACTTATCCCAGTGTTTCACTAGTGCTTGGATACCATCAAGGTAGAAAGTTTTCCGAGTACGCCAGAGCCATGATCTGATTCACATTTGAAACGCTGGCCTCCCAGGAACTCCTTTAATATCCCAAACATGTGGAAATGGCTTAAACTGAGGTCAGGACTGTATGAGTACGTCGGATGTGGCAATAACTCCCACCCGAGTTCCTGTAATGTGCAAGTGGTGCTGGTGAATGATTGTGTGTACAGTTTTCACACACAGCTGCGTCTCTTCTGCAAGTTATCCGTCGATTTTCAAGGATCAGGTGTTCAACTCAAGCTGAAAGTTCACGGGAACGACTGCAGTCAGCTCCAAGCCACCTGGAGGTACGGTCTTCTTTAAAATGATTGAAATGTTTTGCTGACGCTCATCACTGTACTGTGCTTGAAGTCTACTGTAAACATCAATCAGTTTTACACCTCCACTCACAGGAAATTTCATCACAAGTCCTGCTTTGACTTGAACACCCCTTGTATATATGAAATCCATAAATAAAGGGGCCTTGAGACAAGGCAGCAAGAGACTCATTTCCTTAACTCTCACTCAATAGATTTCCACACTGGGAATCTCTTTAATGGCTGGATCACTTACAACTAGAGTAAATCATCATGAGAAGAGCTCAGGTCAGTTGCTTCATCCTGAAAGTCGCGGTGTTTTTCCAGCATGAATGTTCAATTGGCTTGAGTAATCTTATATGATTATCAAATACATAATGCATTTTCGTTAGGAGTCTTATTTAACAGATATTTGGCAAGGGAGGAAAATTTCAACTACTAAAATATTTTAGGAATTCTTGTGACATAATGGAATTCTGATCGTCATCAAGCCACTCCATGTCGCTGATTGTTTTTCTACACCTACTGTATCCCCATGATTTAGTTCTTACATAAATGAATGACTACAGAAAATGTATCACAGTCAAATTTTAGTTCAAATTAAAGAATATATTTAAATAAAGACCGACAGGATGTGTAGGATAATATGAAAAATTTGAGTTAAGGATGGAATGGTTACATTAGAAAAGAATAATTTTTTTTTTTAAGAATATCATAGGAGATGCTTTCTAAAAGAGAAAACGATCGAGCTCACCAGTGCCTATTGATTCGTAGGAAGGAGGAAAAATGATCGGATCAGCAGAAAGACACAATTATAAACACTAGTGTGAAACCAGAACCCTGGGGCGACTTGGGGAAACTTGAGACAGCATTCACTTTTAAATAGAGAGTGAAAGCTGGCTTTCTATACACGGTGTATACATGAATGAGAGCATTTTCTTGCCAAAAGGAGTACTTGTCTAAAAAATTAAATAAATAAAATATTTTTTCAAAAACATTATACTATCTTACTAGTACTATTATTATTTCACTATTATGGGAAAATATATGGATCAATATGATCTATATCAGCTGTTAGTCTGAAATGTTCTCCTAAACTCATCACATGCGAAAGAACATTTCATGAGATGTCCATGTCTTTACATTTTGCTTTTAAACCTTTAGCTTTACTTCAGATTCTCCTAAAGCTTTGTTCAGCCATTTCTTTTTTGAAACACAGATGTTGCGCAGCTATATAAGCCTCCTAATCTCCCTTCTACAGAAATCAAAATGATTATGAGGTCCTCAAAATGTACTCATTCCCTATAAACGTTATCATGTACAGGGTGGCGTGAGGCCTGCAGCATATCTCAGGGAACTCAGGGCACTAGGCAGTGTACACCCTGGACAGTGTGCCAATCCGTCTCAGGGCACACACACTCACGCACTACAGAAACGTCAATTGGGAAGATATCCACCCACAAAAACTCAGACAGAGGCACAAATCGAAACCTCGATCCACTACACCGCCATCACCAAAATCCACCTTCACAATCATCCATTTTTCTTAGCGGTTTAAATTATGAAGAAAAAGTCGGACTAATTGAAATTTTACCATTTTGACTGGGATCAAATTGGATGAAAAAATTAAATCAAAGGTGCTGAGACTGTAAGCACATGCTGTACTCTGGAATTGGTTCAAATCCAAAATGAAAACATTCGATGTGATTTACGGTGTTCACACTGTTATGAAAATCAAATCAAAATCTAAACAATATATGAGACGGTCTTGGACACGGCTGATGCAGACAGCTGTTCTCTGATGGCCTCTGACTGCATTCGCTCAATAGTTCAAGACCTTTGTACCTGAGCCTCCAATAATGAAAGTGGACTCCATATTACATTAAACACCTCTCCTGTTATATTGAACATCCAGCCTCCTAACATACAGTATGACTGCAAATCAATCTCTGCTATCCGACATCACCCAAATGAGGATGGGTTCCCTGAGGAGTCTGGTTCCTCTCAAGGTTTTTTCCTTTGTTAACTCAGGGAGTTTTCGCGCTCGGCTTGCTCATCAGATACAATCTTATAAATATGTTTCATACGTATTACCTTAAACATTTCGAACTCTATTTTTTTTTTTTATTCTGTAAAGCTGCTTTGCGACAATGACCATTGTTAAAGGCGCTATATAGTAAATAAAACTGAAGTTAACATATGAAGTCTTAGTGGAAATCGGGACAATCCGATCCGCACATCAACGTGGCACAGGTTTTACACCAGATGCCCTTCCTGACGCAACCCTCCCAATTTATCCGGGCTTGGGACCGGCACTGCATCCAGTGACTGGGGTTTGAACATTGGGTGGGAATCGAACCCTGGCCTTCAGCATATCAGGCGAGAAACCTACCACTGAGCCACCAATGCACTTCTTTTGCAAAAACACATCCTGTAATTTTTCTTTTTACTTATTATAAAGTGTAAGCAGGAGAATGAGATTTTGCTTCCATTCTGTCACTCAGTACTGAATGCACAATCCTATTGTTTACACTCAATATGGAAAACACATTTTTTTTTTTATCCCTTTTCTTTTTAATCCTTGAATGGAGAATATACAACCTCTCAGCAAAAAAATAATAATACAAAAATAAAAATATATACTGCATGTACAAAATACACAGCCTGCATTTGCAGTCATGTACCCAATTTATTTATATACTGTATATAGCCGACACCTTGGCTGAATCCCAAACCCACTTCTTTACCCCTAGATAAGTGCACTAGATGGGGTACAGAACAATATCTTCCACCCCTAGGAAGCGCACTCTGATATCTCATTTGAGATCAAACCCTGATATTTTGATTTTTGATTCATGTTGGTGAAAGTGGAAGAGATGATAGATACAAAGTGTCTGGGAAACACAAACAAACTAGGTAACAAAGCCGCACGACGTACTGCGCATGCGTAATTGAGTCGTGTATATTATTTTAATATTATTGGTATTATTATTATTATTACGTGATTACCTGAGCTCTTTCTGTTGAGGACTTTAACAGTCCCGTCTTTACAGATCCGCACATCTCCTGGTCCTTCGATCCTCCTGGCTTCATCCGCACCGGACTGGTTAAGAGAATTCCGTCTCTTGGGTTTGAACTGGTTAAGGAACCGACAGCACTGATAGCACACAGCCCAGGCTTGCTCCTCATTAATGGGCTGAGCATATAAGGATAAAATCTCCTCCAGACTCAGGTCCTCTCCTTCCCCAGGGTCCACATCGGTGTCTCCTTCACTGAGATCCGCGGACGAGATTACCACTACCGATCCGTCTTCATTCCCATGCTGTTTGGCCATTATTAATTAACTAATTAATGATTATTATTATTATTATTGCTAGTGTTATAATATCTATTTAATTTAGAGAAGCACGCATCCTCCACTCCATATATCCACACTGCTCACACACACTGTCCATTCAGCTCCCAGGCAGTTACTGTGTGTGTGTGTATGTGTGTATGCGTGTTCGCGCCCGCGCGATCCTCTCCTGCCTCGCGCTGTGCCCGTGCGTTCATTTCCAACACGTCATATGACTTGTGTTTTCCGCGCGGTCCTAAAAACAGTCACTTTCACGAGCCAAGGTGGGGCATTATGACGTCACGGAGACGCGTTTTTGTTTTTAACAAGTTTGTAGCTCCTGATGAAATGACAAAGAAATTGAAGTCTAAATTAGATTTAAATATATTACAGTTCTTTCATTAAATGAAACACATATAAGGCTTCTTAGCCTTAAAAAAAAAAAAAAAAAAGATAATGGAAAAGCCATTTTTTACAAAGCCCCTCTGGTGACATTGGGGAAAAATGTTCCGTGGCAACGTCTTACTAAGGCGTGGGAACGAGGCATGGGTATGTTGTGGCCACGACTTACTAGGCGTGTGACATGATACTGTGTTGTGGCCGCGAATTACGAAGGCATGAGAACGAGATGCTATTTTCTAGCCATGACTTACTAAGGCATAGGATGAGATACTATGTTGTGGCCGTGACTTACTAAGGAGTCGGAACAAGATCCTATGTTGTGGTCGTGACTTATTAAGTAGTGGGAACGAGAAACTGTGATGTGTCCGCGACTTACTAAGTGCATTCCTCTAGCAAGGAAAGAAGTGGGAACGAGATACTATGTTGTGGCCGCGACTTACTAAGGAGTCGGAACAAGATACTATTTTGTGTCTGCGACTTACTAAGGAGTGGGAATGAGATACTATGTTGTGGCCGCGACTTACTAAGGAGTCGGAACGAGATACTATCTTGTGTCTGCGACTTACTAAGGAGTGGGAATGAGATACTATGTTGTGTCCGTGACTTACTAAGTGGCGGGAACGAGATACTATGTTGTGGCCGCGACTTACTAAGGAGTGGGAACGAGATCCTATGTTGTGTCCGTGACTTACTAAGTGGCGGGAACAAGATACTATGTTGTGGCCGCGACTTACTAAGGAGTCGGAACAAGATACTATCTTGTGTCTGCGACTTACTAAGGAGTGGGAATGAGATACTATTTGTGGCCATGACTTACTAAGGAGTCGGAACGAGATACTATGTTGTGGCTATGACTTAGTAAGGCATGGGAACGAGATACTATGTTCTGGCCATGACTTAGTAAGGCATGGGAACAAGATACTATGTTGTGTCCGCGACTTACTAAGGCGTGGGAAAGAGATACTGTGTTGTGGCCACGACTTTAGGCGAGGAAACAAGATACTAAAAAAACAATACTTGTAGATTTTCAACTCAAAACAGATTTATTATTACAAAAAACAGGTCAAGACTTGCCATTTGCGTTACTTATTCAGTTATGAAAAACAATGTAATTTAGATGATGACCATGCTCTTAAATCCAGCTTTCAATCCTTTGCTTGAAACTGTCCATCACTCGGGCCAACAGATAATAATCAATCGTGAGCACTCCTTGTCGGATGGCATCCTTCAATTCATTGAAATTACTCGATTTGTGAGTGTACACGGATCTTCCGGTATCCCCATAGGAAGAAATCACATGATAACATAAGTCAGGAGACCATGGGGGCCATGGCACATCAACCAACATTGAACATTGTGGCCAAAACTTGCTAGGCGTGGAAACGAGATACTGTGTTGTGGGGAAAGAAATAGTATAATGCATGGCCACAACTTAATAACCTCACAGCATTTAGCCTCTTGTAATCAATGATTTGATTTATTTCATAACTTTTAGTATAGATGGATGATTATTTTAATTTACTTACTGAAATACCTCATAACTCCAAATCAACGATAATCCTGTCACATCTGGGACATGAATGATCTCATTACTATACGTTCTTAGGTCATGGCCACAACATAGTATCTCATGGCCATGCATTAAACTATTTTGTTCCCCGCAAATCCACTAAAATTTCTTAACAAAAGTGCATGCGTGCTTTTAAGTTAACCGCACACTAAAGAGAAAGATGTCATTTTTTAAGATCTGTTCTGGTTAGATTTTGAATAATTTTCTTAATCAGAGCTTCTGACAGGATTGCTGGCTGCAAGGCAAATCACAGGTTTATATTAATGCATAATTTGCATTATAGCAACTCCACATAAACATGTAGGACATGCACATAATATGGTAGGACTGTTTATATCCTTTATAATAT
>JAOTRS010024116.1:0-10597 GCA_028565755.1 Dinotopterus cunningtoni
CACCTCCACATCATTGCATTCAGTTTTTATTCACGATTTGTATAGTGTCCCAACTTTTTTGGAATCCGGTTTGTAATTATTTTAGCATGTGTGCCATGGATGATGCACACAACTCCATGAAAGCAGCTTGTTTTTTCATTGATTTCACGCTGCGTGGGGGGAAATGTATGAAGATGCGTCTCCACGGTGCTGTAAGAGCAGAATGTGATTTATTATTTCTGACACTGTCGGCTGTGACACTGTTTCAAAGCTGCATCTTCAGTGTTACTAAAAAGACTGTACATTATTAGTCATCTGTGAAGACAACATACTGCATATTTGTTAATTACCCAGTTTTTTTGTCCAAATGTGTGTTTTATGAGCTCCGTGTCACTCAATGTTACTTAAACGTCTGTGCCTGAGCACCATTTCCTCGCTACCCCTAACCAGTTAGGACACCTCCGGAGCTCTCCTACATTTTGATAGAGATGGGAGTGAATTCCTATTTTAAGAATTTGATTAATTGCTCTTACTCCTACTCCTAAAAGTACTCTGAGAATTTTTTGTCACTTAGGAGTGATTTCCCACTATTAGTCAATATGGGCCCAGATGTTGGGCATAGTGGCAAGGGTCGTGCAGAGGTGTTTCAGCACCAACTGATATCGGAGCACCTCGGATGCCGCATGCATGCACCAGTACATGCGGCATCCGAGGTGCTCCGATATCAGTTGGTAAGGTTGAGGTTATCTTTTAAAGGGCTCTTTTGTTGTTGTCACAGGGAAGTGCTCTGTGAAGTGTTGCAGGGTGTCCGTGACGATGCGGGCTAGGCAGATGTAAGAAATCATGGCGGGTCCAACGGTGTCTCGGCGTACAGCCTCTGAGGGACGAGCGTGTCAGAGGCAGGAGAGAATGGAGAGAGCACTCAGGACACTCCGCACTCAGCTGCTGTTGCGACAGCCTTTCATAGTGCACTGGAATCATCTTTTGAAGTTCTCTATCTGTGATCTTACGTATGTTCGTGTTTTTGAAGTTCTCTTTAGGTATTCTCTTGCACTTTCCCATTTTTAAGTTCTCTGTTCTTTTGCAGATTTGAAGTTTTATGTTCGTTCACATTTTGTCTAGTGTCCTAAGTGTCGGTTTGTGCTTTCACATTTATTTTTCACAAGTATGTCTGTGTGTTTTCTTACATGCTTTCGCATATTCTAAATTCTTTTTTTTTATTCGTTTTGCTATTTTTAAAACCCTGTATGTGTGCTCTAACATGCTTTCACAGTTTTAAGTCCTTTCTTTTTCTATAAGTATTGCCAGACACCCTCGCATTTCTCAGTCTTCATATGCATTCTTTAACAAAGTCCTCTGTGTTTCTCATTATCATAATTCCTGTTTTTTTCATGTGCTTTCTCATTTTTTAAGTCTTTTACATGTATTGTCATGAGCTCCTGCATGTAAGAAGTCATCTATATGTATGACACGCTCTCTCGCATCCTTCGTTCTTGAACGTTTGAAGTCGTGTCTGTGCTTTTTGCGCGTGCCGCCACATGTCTGAAAAGTACACTTGTGTATTCACATGTGCCTGCCTTCTCCTGTTTTATGCCGTGTGTATTTGTTATTTTTCATAGTTCAGATGTGTGTGTATTCACCGTTACTGCACCATTCGCATGAGCTCTCGCATATTTTAAATTGTACAAAATCTCGCATGAGTGCTGTACATAAGATTTTGAATTATTATTAGGAGTTATAACTGCGGCACGCTGATAAACAGTTGTCTCAAGGTTTCCGGTTCAGTACTCAGGGTTTTTTGTGTGTCTTTTGGCTGTTAATTGTCGTGTGACCTGCTTTTGGAGACACCCCAAGTGTGTGCGGCGCTGATAATGAAACTCGGCTTTGCATTGCCAAAACGGTGATGAAACGTCAATCACCTCCGCATGCCAGGCTTCACCCCGACTGGTTAAAATCTGTTTTGTGTGTTAGGGCATGTGCGAGTTTAAAAATTTATTAACAATTATTTTAAATGACAGTGTTGTCCACCTGAATGCACTGATCATGTGTAGGAGTAGGAGTGTAGGAGGCGTGGCCTCTGTGGCTGAGACTAAGTAAAAGGAGAGTGGCTTTTGCATCTCAACCTAAGTGTAGGAGGCGTGGCTTCTGTGTGTCAGACTAAGTAAAGGAGGCGTGGCTTCAGTGTCTCAGTCTAAGTGAAGGAGGCGTGGTTTCTGTGTCTCAGACTAAGTGAAAGTGGTGTGGCTTCTATGTCTCAGACAAAATGAAAGAGGCGTGGCCTCTGTGTCTTAGACTAAATGAAGGAGGCGTGGCTTCTGTGTTTTAGACTAAGAGAAGGAGGCGTGGCTTCTGTGTCTCAGACTAAGAGAAGGAGGCGTGGCTTCTGTGTGTCAGACTAAGTAAAGGAGGCGTGGCTTCAGTGTCTCAGTCTAAGTGATGGAGGCGTGGCTTTTGTGTCTCAGACTAAGTGATGGAGGCGTGGCTTCTGTGTCTCAGACTCAGGAAAGGATGTGTGCCTTCTGTGTCTTAGACTAAGTACGAAAGGCATGGCTTCTGTGTCTCCGACTAAGTAAAGGAGGTGAGGCCTCTGTGTCTCATACTAAGTGTAGTCTGCCTTTTTTTTCTAAATGTTTTTATTTTTATCAATATAACAACTTTGTGTTCAGTGTTTAAAGGGATGACAAACTGACTTGTTAAGGACATGATTTTTTTTTCTTCTTCTTTTTAGCGAGTTAAAAAAAATAGATGTCATGACATGCCAGGTCAAATGAAAATCAGATTTGCACTGTCTGTGATTTTTTAATTGTGTGAACACAGTGTGTGTCGGGCACTTTTGCACTGCAGTCGCTACTGTACATCTGTCAAAACTTCAAAGCTCTCTTTCTTAATCAAGTTCTATTTATGTTGCAGGCTTAAAGACGACACACTTAAAATAAGAACGAGGGAAAACAGCATGGAAGTCGTCTTTAAGCCCCAATTCAAAGAGCATCTTCTTTTTTTTTTTTTGTTTCTGCTGTAAATGTATGGTATTGAATTATTGATTATACCTGGATGGGTGGGTGGGGGTGTTATGTGGATGTGTGATTACAAGGCATGACTACTGATCTTATTCCTGTCCCTCTCACACACACACACACACACACACACACACACACACACACACACACACACACACACACACACACAGCCGGGCGTAATTGGTGTTGAAGCGAGGTCAGCTCACGTTTCCTTGCCTCGCACTGATTCTCAGTAGAAACTATTTAATCAGGCTTTGTGTCCTTCATCGAGCAGAAAACAATTCTAGCATTGTC
Organism: Dinotopterus cunningtoni; assembly: GCA_028565755.1. NCBI lineage: Eukaryota > Metazoa > Chordata > Actinopteri > Siluriformes > Clariidae > Dinotopterus > Dinotopterus cunningtoni. Next base: position 3,291 of record JAOTRS010024116.1, read on the forward strand.
TCAGGCCCTTTGGTGAACACGCCGTTTCTCATTACTCTAATTGTGATTCTGCTAGCACTCGAATCCCGCAAGTGGCCTGAGCAAAAGAGAAGGCAGTCAGACGTGATTAGAGGCGGAAAAAGACAAGTCTTCGTTTAATTTTATGGCTTTCAGCGCCTCCGCTTTTTGAATGCCGTCCTTTTTTATAATTGTGTTGAGATGGTGTCATGGGAGAATTACAAAAGAGGTCTGGCAGCGCTGCAGGGAATTGTTTTTTAGTGTTTGGCATTAGTGTTTTTCCTCTAATTAAACATTCACAGCGGTTCTGGGTTCTCAGATGAGCTTATGTTTTCTGGTGAGGCAGCGTGGCCTTCGTCTCTCTGAGAGAAGGAGGGGCGAAGTCTGCCGTGTCAAGTGGTTTGTAAAAGTGAAGCAGGTGTGGCCTTTCTGCCTCTGTTGGTGTAGGAGGCGTGGCTTCTGTGTCTCAGATTTAGGTTAGGAGGTGTGGTTTCGGTGTCTCAGACTAAGTGTAGGAGGCGTGGCTTTTGTGTTTCAGATTACGTGAAGGAGGTGTGGCTTCTGTGTCTCAGAATGAGTATAAGAGGCGTGGCTTCTGTGTCTCAGACTAAGTGAAGGAGGCGTGGCCTCTGTGTCTCAGACTAAGTAAAGGATGTGTTGCTACTTAGTCTAGGAGGCGTGGCCTCTGTGTCTCAGACAAAGTGTAGGAGGCGTGGCCCCTGTGTCTCAGACTAAGTGGCCTTTATTTTTCAGTTCAGAGAATGAGGAGTGGCCTCTGCTTTAGTCTTGTAGAGGGAGGTGTGGGTTTTGTATCAGTCTAAGTGAAGGAGGTGTAGTTTCTGTGCTTTGATCTCCGAGAAGGAAGTGTGCCCTTTGTGTCTTTGTTCTTTTCAATGAATTTTATTTTTTGTATTTGCACAAAGCAAATCACAAAATTTTTATTAAAGCTGAATTGAATTATTCCGATGCTTTAATTGCGTCTTTTGTATTTATTAGATGTTCAGATCTTTTGGAGTCACACTGAAGGTTCCTCATCAAACCCTAATTAGCTTTTAAAAACGATCAGGTCCTCCAGTTTAACCGGTGTTTAACTTTTTAGTGGCTTTTATTGCCGTAGTCAATATTTTTCATTGTGCTAACCCAATATTAATAACTTTTCATTAAGGTAGCTCAATATGTTTAAATGTTAATATAGCTGCAGCAGCCCCAAAGTTTAGCAGCATCTCCTGCTTGTAGAGGTAATGAGACAAAGGGCTGGGAGAGCACTTTATTATGCCTCTGTGGGATTTGATAAAAAAAAATAATAATAATAAATGATGTGAGATGAGAAACCATTAATCCTTTATTAAAGTGTGAAGGTAAGATTTGAAGTAATGTGTGGATGTTCTTCAGGACTGTTGTGCAACAACTGGAACGACTGGAACAGAAAATACGCCTTTTTTTTTTTACTTTCCTAAAATGTAAACTTTGATTTGTGGGTTGTCAGTTTTTGGTTTAGTATGATGTGACATTGGGATATTTTTTTAGAACACTCTTCGCTGTTGTTGAGCGCGGTCAATTCATAATACAGTCTGAGCTCCGCCCCCTGGAGCAATGCCAGTGGGATTTTCGCCGTGTGTAATACTGTACACCTTCACACATTTTTAACTAGAGATGTTTATTTGCATGTGTTTTCAGCTTCAGCTTCACGATAAGAGCGCAGTTAATTAATTAAACCTACACGTTCTTTAAATATTAATTTTTTATTCCCTAAGTGGAGCAGATGTTCTATGCCACAAGAGAAGGCCCACTGGTGCTTTATAATTTAGCTCTCATTCATTCCTGCTGTATCAGAGCCGCACGATAAAAAAGAAAAAAAAGAAGAAGAAGAAAATAGTAAATGAAAAATAGAAGCCGTTTTGTAAAACCGTACTCCGGATTAATCTAAACTCTTTTCACCGGAGGGTCGTCGACGTGTCCAGCGGTCCATTAGACACCTGGGGCTTTAATCGCGTTTTCGAGGCATGAGTATGATCGTGCCAGAGTCTGTCATTTCTAAGGTAAACCATCCAAGTAATCCATTTCTGTAGCAGCAGCGGTTAAAACGGTGTCTCCTACCTCATTTGTGGAATTTGAATGGATGAATGCGACCTTTTAGCAGTGGCGCGTTATCGCAAATTTGCACGCCAGCAGAATAATTAATGTAATAAATTCAAACACACTGTAATTTGCCACTCATTCAGCAGCAGCCAGACAGACAGACGAATCAATTCATTACTGAACACATTTAACAAGGACTGTGTTTTGTGCTGGTTTTATGTTAGTTATGCTGTAAATACTGTTATTATTTCAAAAGATTTTTACACTTCAGTTACAAAGCTAACTCTGTACTTGGGGTTTAATTTGTATTTATATTGAAATATGTTATAATTAAGCAAGAATACTCGATATTGTAAGTCGTGGTAATATTCAGCACAACAGCACGGCCTTGAGTGCAATATTGCTTTTATACAACAGTTTTACAAACACCATTTATTATCAACAGTTATCGACTGACAGTTAGTGTAATTAACAATTATTAAAACCAGGGGCTCTCTTTTTTTTTTTTTTTTTTTTTTTTTTTGAGAGGGGATTGATTAACATTTTTGACCAATTTTACGACTAAATGATAGCAAAGGACAACAAGCTAATATCAACACCAAATTTAAATCACTTCTGAGATAATCACTGATGCTAAAAACACTTTACAAATGAAAATTTTGAAGCTGAGATTGGGATTAGAGACTGAAACGGAGATGCGGATAACACAACCGCAGTTGTTTATCAGCTTGCAGTACAGGTTGTCCCCGACTTACAAACGAGTTTCGTTCCAGGAGCACGGATTTGTTATCACGTCCAACAAAGTGAGTCTTATATACCTTGACACGATTATACAATGTAAAGCATGTCAATCAACTTGACTAAATTTCTGTCCCCTTTCCCCACACAAAACGCAAGGAAATGAATCTCACGTGTCAAATGTAACATTGTTGTCCCAGCGCCTTTAAATCGCAGGGGGAATCCTAAACGCAATTTTGTCTCAGCTGTTTTCCACTGTATTGGACTGTAAACTCTCATTTGTTGAAAATATTGTATGTAATTGTAAATATTGGTATCTGGTGCACCGCAGTATCTATTTTTTGTACAACAAACGTGAGCTACTCCCATGATTGAACCGTAAGTAGAACCATGGTCTGTTCTTACAAGTGTTTGTAAGTGGGGGACTACCTGTATCTCTGCCTGAGTCCTACAGCCGCGCTGGTGAGTGCTTCACTCTTAAAGCCGATACTACACAGTGCTACACCGGTGCTTTCCATCTGGAATAAACCAAATACCCTAAACAGATAGGGGTGTCTGAGTGCGACATTCAGACTTCAAATGTGAATATAAACGCACAGAGAAAGCGTTTTTGTATGTTATTTTAGTTAAACGTTCCAATGCAGTCGTGTTCTATCTCAGCACTATGAAACGCTTTTTGTTCAATCAAATTGCTTGGATTGAACTAACTGTTGTATAATCACCTGCGTATTGCGCTACCGTAAGCTTTGAGGTTCCTTTCCATGGTGCTGTTTGTTGGGTTGGGTGAATCAACCGATTTTAAAAAATAAATATACACATTTAATAAAAAAAAAAATTTAAATGATGTGAAACAGATGACTTGCCATATTTCATTAAGTCAATGCTTCATCCACAAAAATGTTTTTTTCTTTCGGTTTTCTGCTTAACAACATGTACACGCATCACTTACCCGCTGAACCTGTTCAGTTTCAGCCGCTGAATGTTGCTCATCTGAAATTGCTCATCTTTTTATTTCTCTGTACTCTGTATTTAATTTTTATTTATTTATTTTTTTATGTGACGGATCATACGGTTGTCTACACTTTTTGGTTCTTCTCTTCTTCTTCTTCTTCTTCTTTAGTTTTTTTATTCCACCTGATGGCATATCATCTAGTGGTTCAACATGACATCAAGGTTTATGTTTTGGACCAACTGTTCATTGGTTTATAGAAACGCTGGAAGTGAAAGTGTGTTTCATGATAAAGGTTTCATGATAATAAAAGAGAGACGCATCCTTAAGGCTTTACCCTTCGTTTTTGACCGCGGCTTCTTAAGTACGTTGAAATTGAATGCTGAGTTAAGAGCTGTGTACCTAGAAATAGCTCTGTTCCCTGCCGAAAGCAGCACAAAGACGAGATAAAAGGACATAAACAAGATCTGTACAGTACAGGCTTGTAGTCAGTAACCCAACAAACCAGAGAAAGATATATTTATTAATTTCAAAACATTTTATCATAATTTAGCACTTTATTCTAAGCATAGAATATAAGCTGAAAGTCTACACTTTAATTACATAATGATTGATAAATTTCAGATCTACAGCGATTGTGGAGAGTATAATTATGAACTGTATGTAGCTCTAAAAATCACAGTCAGAACTAAAGTTAAAGCATTTTCTGCGATTTCCATCAATTTAATTATCAACGTTTACTTCTGATCGTGACTTCCTGCACTATGCTCAAAAGTTTGTGGATGCCCAAACATCATGCCTCTATGTTGATTCCCGCGAAGTCGCGGTTCAGAGTTTGCAGCCTCAGTCATTCGCGGATTTTTTCCTCAGGACCTAGCTGATAATTGCTAGCAGAAACCACAAATATTCTCCTCAGTTTTTTTTTCATGGCAATATATAATTTTTCATGCATTTTAACTAAACTATTAGGAACGAAATTAGTATAATTTATTTTTGTAACATAAACATTAACGTAAATTCAGCTTAATTTCCATATAAGTTATATTACTGTAAACTTTACATTCTGTTGTTGTTTTTTTAAGGTTAATGTATTAAGCTGAGTTTAAAATAAAATTAAAGTGTTTTGGGAGCAGGTTTAGGGTTTAAACTATAAAAAATAGGCATTTATAGGCATTTTTTTGACCATATCCAAAATTTGTGGTTTTTCACATTACTAGGAACGTAAGCCACAATGCCTCTAAAATCGATTAAAAAAAAACATGTATTCATATTTTTAATTTCTTTGTTTGCTTTTGAGTTGCTTTGCTAAGTTTGTTTAAAATTGTAACCAAATCTGACTGTATCGGCACAGCGGTACCATGATAATACCGTATCGGGCGCTCCCTGGTGATTCTCATCCCTGTTATACATATTATGACTGAGCAGAAAAAAAACTGAGCAAAAAAAATTCCACATATAAAGTACCATTAAAAGATTTAAACAAGGTTTGACGACCCTCTGCTTAAAATAGAGTCTCGGATACATTTTGTGCAGTTTGATAAAGAAATGAACTGCTTAGTTTTACTGAATAAAATTCTTGAATCTTATAATAAACATGTACTACACTGTTTATACTGTACAAAACACACAATGCCTAAGACAATGCCTTTGTACATTACCACTACTACAGTACTACTACTATACACACACTGGTGGCCCATCCCTACACAAACAGCAGCTCACTTTAAAATGAAACTCTGACACTGCATACTGATAGCTTTTCAGCTTTACTTTAGCACTATTTAAGTTTCTCTTGGCTGGAAACTAATTAGAGTTACAGCTCTATACGTTATCATCCGTTCTTTTCCTGGGCAACAACTAGCCAAAGTAATATATCCGGTCAAGTTTAATACTTCACAGCAAATCCTTTGCATGAACGGTCAACTCCTTTTCCTTTCCAGTGTGTCAAATACGTTTCTCTTCCTTTAGCTTCACAGACATTGACCCCAATCTCTTCAGTCAGACCTTTAACATAGTAAACTGTCAGGGATTAAAGGAGGTGGTAAATTATGCAGAGGTTCGGTCTTAAAGCCTTACAGAAGTGTCGACAGATACAAACGCTAGAGAAGATGAGAAACGTCACCAGGTTCAATTTGTACCTAAAAACAAAGGATTGATTTCCAGTGATGTAATGCCTCCCCCCTTCCCCCCACTCCAACAGCAGCGACTTTTGTTATTGCTCCTGGTCTTAGATTCACCCCCACACCTTTCATTTGACATAGATTACGGTTCATTTTTCTTTCTCATACGTGTCGACGCAGAAAAAAAAAACGGGTACCGGCGATGCGTTACAGTTTGGGCAGAGGCTAGTGCTGTGTAGCTCTGCTCAAGGCTAAGGTGATAAAACAGTGATGGAGATCTTGCAATAAAGGTACTGCTGAAGAAACCTGTGATATAATTCTATACTCCTTCGGAGAGAGAAAGGAGAGCCAGGGAACACAGATTGAATGGATGAAGAGAAATGTATGAAATTAAAAATCGTTGTATTCTTTTTTTCTTTCTTTTTTTGCCATCTGGCGCTTACTGTAGGTACTGTCACTACAATTAGATTTCTAGAGCAGAAGTAGATCTAGGTTTAAGTTTCAGCGATATTGAATATTTTTAGATTTCGGTTTTATTGAGTAATGTGCCAATCTGTCCGTTTTCACAGTATTAAATATTACATGTGCAGGATTTATGGAAATAATTGAAAATGAGAAAAAAAGTTGGAGCTGCTGTTCCACAGAAGAGTCCTGATGTTCACCTGAAGTTGAGGCAGTTTAATGATTCGTAATTGTCATGAATTGACAATTCACCCCTACTGTTATTAGGTTATCATTTATTCAGTAAGGGTAAAGCTGATTCCTTTTTTCTTTTTTTTCTGTATTTCTATGCAGTTTTTAAATTTCTGCAGTATTAAATAATACTCTACATAATACTCTAATACTCAAAATAATATTGCACTACCGAATACACTACTACACTACTGTTTTTGCTCTAACGAATACTAGATGTTTCTGCACTACTGAATACTTGATGTTTCTGCACCACTGAAAATATGTGACGTTTCTGCACTAATGACAATATGTGACGTTTCTCAGCTACTGAATACTTGTGACGTTACTGCACTACTGAAAATTTGACGTTTCTGCACTACTGAACGTGTGTGACGTTTCTGCACTACCGAATACTTGACGTTTCTGCACTATTTAAAATGTGTGATGTTTCTGCACTACTGAACGTGTGTGATGTTACTGCACTACCGAATACTTGGGACGTTTCTGCACCACTGAAAGTGTGTGTCGTTTTTGCACTACAGAATACTTAACGTTTCTGGATGTGAATCTCAGCTGTACTCAACGCTAGATGCAGGTTTGTGGGTCTTCAGTTCGAGTCATGCCGTCATCCAGTAAATTCAGTGATTTACTTTCTTAATCCGCGCCCTGTTGATTAGGGTTGCGCGATAATGCCCATTGTCATATCGTCCTATCGTCAGCCTGTAAGATCGCCGATACACGATAGTATG
>JAOTRS010024150.1:0-10596 GCA_028565755.1 Dinotopterus cunningtoni
GGCACCTCCACATCATTGCATTCAGTTTTTATTCACAATTTGTATAGTGTCCCAACTTTTTTGGAATCCGGTTTGTAGAAATTATACTTTTCAAGTTAGCTGACAAATTTGATATTTTAAGTATCAGCAAATAACTGTCACTTTAAAGTTCCACCAACTTAAAAGCTTTCAGACTAGCGATTTTGTCTGATGTCACAAGGGCAATAGGGCACTGGTGGCTTAGTGGTAGGTGTTTCCCCTGCCATGAGAAAGGCCTGGGTTCAATTCCCAACAACTGGATAAAGTGCCTGTCCCAAGCCCAGATAAAATGAGAAGGTTGTGTCAGGAAGGACATCTGGTGTAAAACCTGTGCCAAGCTTGTGTGCGGACTGGATGGTCCACTGTGGCGACCAATTGCCGGGAGCAGGCGAAAGATCAACAACAATTTCTTTGATTTGCAACAACTTAAAAAAAATTATAATTACTATTAAATAGTATGAGTTAGGCTACTCATTAATGCAAATAAAGAATGATTAATATGAATGAGTACAATAAACTCAAAAACTGATAGTTGTCACGATTTGCTAGGTGTTGGACTGTGGGCATGGTGTTGAGGCATAGACGCAGAGGGGGATGATGGTGAAACAAAGTCTTTTAATAAACAAACCAAACAAGAACCAAACAAACATGAACAAAGGAAGTTGGCTAGAACTGTGGAGCAGACTATAAACAAAACCAATAAACAACTAATACACAGACTAGGGTTTACACACACTAATAGACAGTACAGACATGGGATACAAACCGGACGAGACAAGACACACTAAACAGCCTAGCGGACTATACATGCAAGGGGCTAAACACACAAGACAGACTTGGCTAGGCCTACTAGCTGTTATGCACATTAGCTGCTAAGCTAGCTAGTAGCTAAACAGACTAATTGCTAATTATAAGGAATCTAATGAACATCCTCAGTTCAGGTGAGCATCCGCGTCACCTGACCGAGGTGCCTTCTGGGAAACTGAGTCTACAAACAAAAACTACAAACAAAACACAGTGCCCTCTAGTGGGCAACCCTTACATATCCAAATGATTTCCTTATTTGTAATTTCTTCTACTGCATCATGTGTTTAGCTACACTCTGATCAATTTGGACTAAAATGGATAAAAAACCTTCGCAAGACATGTAAACTCCATATCAGCTCGAGTGCACACTATCACTGTGGCAAAAAGAGGACGTAACAAATACTAAGAAAATCTGAAATTTATGAATAAATTTTGCTTTTTATCCGAGGTGTTGCCCATCATATTTTAAATAATTAATATTTTCAATATATGTCATTAATTACAGTGTGAACTGAGTCAATATTTAAAAGTCAAACTGGGACGTCTGATGGACGAAGGTGTGAATCTGATTGACATTTACAAAAGACTTCAAGCACAGTATGGTGATGATACTCATAACCACTGTAAAACATTTAAATCATGCAAACACGTTAAAGAAGGCTGTATGACAGGGCCTGGCCGAGGTGGCTCAGAGCCCACTGCGGTCACCCAGTGAACATTCAGCGAGTGGAATGCCTGATCCATGAACATTGACGGATAACCTCTGGAAGAGACATGTCTGTCTGTGGAAACTGTACACATAATCACTCACAAACACTGCTTGCACATTACTGGAACTCTGGGAGTTATTGCCACATAATCTGTACAGTCCTGACCTCGCTCCAAGACATTTCCACATGTTTGGGCTATTAAAGGAGTTCCTAGCAGCCCAGCGTTTAGACATGAAGCAGACAGTCTGATCATGGCTCCAGCATACTCCGTTCTTGACAATATCCAAGCACTGCTGAAACACTGAAATAAGTGCATTAGTGTATCAGGGGATTATATAGAAAAATAAAGGTGTTTTTTTTACTCCCATAACTGTGTTCTTTTATTCTGCACAAACAAAAGTCCTAGTTTGACTTGGACACCCCTTATATTTTTCAAAAGGTTAGTAGTATAGTATAAGTGAAATTGAAACATAAAATTATTGTAAATGGCTAAAAATGTGAATTATTTGTCAAAACCTTATTGCACATAATAGTTTCTGCGTGTTAAATATGTAGTTACATGTTTTAGTCATGTAATAATTATAGCACTAAGACACGAAAAGCCAAGCACTTACTTTAACAATTTGTTAAGCGTGATAAATGCATGACTCTGTTTGTTAAAGGTGTTTCTTAATTTGTTTCTAATGTTTCACTATCTGCAATAATGGATGTTCAGTACAGTATCCGTATTAAAGACAACAGTGAACACTTTACATAGAGAATGAACTTATTCATTCATTTAAACGTCTCCAGGAATCATTTTGTCAAGAAAACAGGTTGCAGTGGATCCAGAGTCTGTTCCAGGAACGCTGAGAACAAGGATACACCATGAACGTCACATCAGGGCATCTTGTACACACACACACACACACACACACACACACACAATCAAATTGAATTTAATTGAATGTAGAATCCAATTTTGAGACACCGATCCACTTACTGGAATGTTAAAAGGAAACCGGTGAGAGGAAACTGGAGAACCCAGAGGAAACTCACATGGGCAGGACAGACACTCAGGATTGAACCAGGAATACTAAGGCAATAAGGAGGCGACACGACCTTCACCACCTTACATTCTTATTCACACCTAAATATACAGGATGCACCAGTTAGCAACTTGCCAAGTCAACAGTCGAGGCAAAGACCCGTAGCATTATTTTGAGCACAACATAGCAATAGAGGATCAGGCAACTTATAAGTGTAAGGCTTTTTTTAAATGAATGGTTTTGGTTTGTTTTGGTTTGTTTGGAGTTTTTTAAATTATATACAAGAACTTGGGCTTTTATGAAACTGTATAAAAACTGCCCCAAAAAAGGTCCCATATATAACTATTTCTTTTCTATTACTATAAATTAACATAAAGGCATGGTGATGTAGTGGTTAACACTGTGGCCTCACACCTCCAGGGTTGAGGGTTTGAGTAATGCCTCGGGTCTGTGTGCGTGGCTGGAGCCTATACTAGGAGACTTAAGGCACGAGGCAGGGTCCACCCTGGACAGGGTGCCAATCCGTCACTGGGCACATACACACAAGCTTACAGACTCATTCACACTTACAGGCAATTTGGAACACCAATTAGCCTAATCTGCATGTCTTTGGACCGTAGGAGGAAACCGGAGTACCCGGAGGAAAACCCATCATGCAAAGAGATAAAATACAAACTTCACCTGCCTTTCTCACTGGTTCATGCTTTAAGTTAGATGGTGTTTTATGCTTGAATGATTCATAGGTCGCTATATACAATATTGTTTTTGTTGGAGTGTCAGTATCTTACAGCTCCAAGGCTTGTACTTCAGTCCTGAGCTTTGGTTATTGTCTATACAGAGCCGTGCAGTTTCCACCTCTCAAAAAAACATGCTGGTAGGCAGATTGCTTATTCTTTATTGCCCCAGGTTCATACACATCACAGACACACGCACAAGAGTACACTGAATCGTCCTAAATTAAAGTTCCTTAAATCACCAACAAATTGACGATGTGTTGGCTACAAAATGTTGTGATGTACAGTACTTCCAAATCACTTAGGACTTCGCTACAAACTGCACCAAACTCATGCTCATGTCTAAGAACTGTCTTTACGATTTACATCCCAACTATTAAAAGCACCCACCATACTTCACAATTTGCTATAAATTAGCAAGACTTGTGAAGAGCTGCTATGATTTCTCACCTGTTAACAGTGATCTGGATACCTGTGTTTTGGATTCACGTGACTAGAAAAGCTACAGAAAAGCCACACACTTTTGTAATAAGCCTCACCATACACAGTGTAGTATCTATCAGAGCATTTTACATTGCATGGTGGGTTAAAAGTTGCCGTTTCAGAACGGTCAAATTAGTGTCCAACATCAAGCAAAGAAAACAACTAAGGAAAATCTGAAACGACTAGAATTGAGATAAGAGCTGACGAACACCTGGAAGGATAGTGTTGAACTGTTGAACATCTGTGGAAGAAATTTAATCAGAAAAAAATCATAATCAAAGCTAAAGGTAGGTCGAATACAAGTCAGAGACTGGCATCTTGAATTGGACTCTGACTCTGACTCTTTCATCCTTTATAAAAAAAGTTTCATACTTTCTCTTTTGCGTTCCATCCAAGTATGTTATTCGGCAGCAACAAACTGAAAATTACAGTCTGGAATATCTTTTCCCTGTACACAAAGAGATCTGTTTACAACACACACGGCAGATTAATCCCATAATGCAGTGTGTCATGATGTCAATTTTCAAGCTGTTCCTGGGGTGCTTCTCTATTCTTTTGCGTTTGCGTCTTCACATTTCCATTGCTTGCTTTGTTTCTTTGCTTTTTTTAGCTCCTCTCTCTGAGAAAGCGAGGGAAGGATGCAAGAAAAGGAAACAAGGACAAGAGGGATCAAGAACAAATATGTTCAATCCTTAATTTAAAGCATATTAACAGACATTTAAGGAGTCATTTTGTACCTATAGTTTAGATCATTTACAGTAGGTTGTTAATTTTGTATTCATGGTCGATATTTTAAAAATAGTACTTCTGTTATGATGGTGGCCTTGAAACCATTTCTGCTGGTCTGCTTGGAATGCGTGTGGTGACTGGGGACAGTTCCACGGTCCTGGCCTCGGTTGATGCAGACAGCTGCTCTGAAGATTCGTGACTCCAGTCGCTCTATAGTCAGGACTGGAATTTCCTACATTCTACCTGAGCCTCCAATAATGAACTGGACTCCATATTAACTTACAGAGTTCCAGCATGAACTTCCAGCCACCCAACACACAGTATGCCTGCAGATCAATTCCTGCTCTCTGTTTCACCCAAATGAGGATGGGTTCCCTGTTGAGTTTGGTTCCTCTCAAGGTTTCTATCTATTGCCCAAGGAAGTTTTTTCTTGCCACCGTCGCCCTCGGCTTTCTTATTAGGGACAATCTGATCATATTGATTCATACACATTTACATTTCATACAAACTTATTTTGATTGTGTAAAGCTGCTTTGCGACAATGACAATTGTTAAAAGTCCTATACAATAAAATTGAATTGAATAAATTTCTTATTCACAGACTGAACAAGGTAGGATTGAGGAATCAAGATGACATCACCCACAGCAAGGGTATCCAACTACAATTTGTATGGAAGAGGTACTAAAATAACCTTGCTTACAAAGGTTTAGCTAGGAAACTAACATGACTTAATTGTGACAGCACTTACCTTTTAATCCCATAAATCATTAAACACTAATGATTAGTTTATAGTAGATCAAGACCCCCTCTGCCCTCTGGACCTGTCTGACTCGTCCTGGTGCTTCGTTTCTGGCTGGAGATCTCGTCACATGGATGCCCCATGTGGTCTGCTTGGGAAGCTTGTGGTGACTGTGGACGGTTCAACTTGACCATGAAGACGGTCCTGGACTTGGCTGATGAAGACAGCTGATCTCTTTCGCACAATAGTTCAAGACTTTTCTACAGTTTTGTCCCTGAGCCTCCAATCACAAAGTTGAAAATCCATATTAACTAAAATCTGTAAAGCTGGTGTAGTGTTTAGCACTGTCGCCTTGCTCCTCCAGGGTCTGGGTTCGATTCCCGTCTCTGTGTGTATGGAGTTTGCATGTTCTCCCCGTGCTTGATGGGTTTCCTCCCACAGTCCAAAGACATGCTGATTAGGCTAATTGGCGTTCCCAAATTGCCAGTAGTGTGTGACCTAAGCCTCCTGGGATAGGCTCCAGGCCCTCCGTGACCCTGAATACAGGATTAAGCGGTATAGAAGATAAGTGAGTGAATTAAACTGAATTAGTTTATGTGGTTCTAGTCTTTTTCCAGTCAGTTTGCTATAGTCAAACAGTATATAAAAATATGGTATATGGTAAAAGATATGGTATATAAAATGAGGTTTATAAAATGAAAAATATATGAAAATTAATAACAAAAATGCTCCACTTTCTGTACTCATGTCTCTGGCCCTGTAGCTACTGTAGACTCTGGTCTCTGGTGTCATTCAGCTCAATAACTGATATAAATGCTTTATATAACTTACATTATACAGTGCGGACAGAAAGTTTTTCGATCCTTCTTAAGTTTTCCACATTTTGCTGTTTCACACTCATCTTTTCACAGTGACAAAGTAGTTTTTTTGTTAATTTATTAAAATATAAACACTAAAATATCTCATTTACAAAAGTACTCAGACTCTTTGTTATGACACATTTATAATTGAGCTTTGGTGTATCCTACTCCTATCAATGGTCTTTGAGATGCCTCTACACCTTGACTGAAGTCCACATTTGCCTAACTGACTTCATAAGACTTACACTCACAGGAAAGACACAAACCTGCCTGGATAAGATCTTACAGTAGATGGTGTATGTCAGATTCAAAACAAATCCATTAGTCGAGAGAATTATCTGTAGACCCACGAGACAGGATTGTGTCAAGACACTGATCTGGGAAGGGATGCAAGAACATTTCTGGAGCACTGAAAGCACCCAAGAGCACAGCAGTCTCCATCATTCTCAAATGGAAGACATTTGGAACAACTAACAACTAACATTCTTTCCAGATCTGGCCACCCACCCACCCTGTGGGGATTTTTTCTGGGACTGGGACTGGGACTGGGAGGGTAAAGCGCTATCCTGAGTGAAAACCTTCTCAGGATCTCAGGCTGGATGATGGTTTACAGTAAATCAAGACCATGACCCAAAGCGAAACGCCAAGAGAACAAAGGAGTGACTTCAGAACAACTCTGTGAAGGTTCTGGAGTGCCCCAGCCAGATTGTGGATCAGAACCCAATAGAGTATCTCTGGACTGAGACCTGAAAATGGCTGTGCACTGACATTGCGTGTTCAACCTGGTTGAGCTTAAACGATTCTGCCAAGTAGAACGGAATAACCTCCAAAAGAACAGTGTGCTGAATACTGATGTCAACTGGATATTTCAGTCTTTATATTTAAATAAATTTACAGAACACTCCAAACACCTGTTTTTACTTTGTAATTGTAGGGGTTTGTCAGTAGAATAATGAGGGGTAAAAGAATTTTAATCTGTTAAAATTGTAATCTAAAGGGTCTGAAAACTTTCTGTATGCAATGTATATATGCCCCTGCTATAATCTTTTTCATATGCTGCATAACACCTGCTGGTGAAAGCCTGACCACATATACGGTATGCCCATGGTCTCACAAAGTTATAATGTAGAGTTCAGAGAACAGGATGTCACAAGCATAATCCATCTACAATGCCAGGTGTGTAAGGTTACGGTACATACAGCTTATAACCCATAATATCTTGATATTCATAATGAATGTCTGTGTTAGTCAGGTATAGACTTTAGTGTATTTTCTATTATAATTTTAATGTCAGTTTTCCTTATTTACAAATCTAAATGTTAACATGTGTTTGCACAACATGCAAATCAAAGTTTAATAAGATCATTTAATATACTTGAGATGATGCTGATATTTACAATGAAGCAAAATAATTTTGTCTTCTCAAGCTGGAAGTAGAAATAGTGTACATTGTTTGCTTTCGATGAAAACAATGTACACTATTTCTATTTCAATTAAGAGTGAATTCAATGAAATGTTATACATTTTAATGTCTTAATCACTTAGCAAAACTGAATCTGCTGTGGGTGAAACAATCCAGGGCTTTTTAACATTGAACCGAAAGTGAGTAAAATCTGACATCATGTTCCTGTCAAGGAGTCTTATCCATTTCATTTAGCCAAGTGCAGCCAAGTGCAGTAAAGTGAAGAAAAGTGTAAAAGTTAGGTTCCATTCTTACATTGGGTAAATTGTGACGATTTTTACACACTTTTCAACAAATATCGATCCATCCATCCATCCATCCATCCTTCTTCAACCGCTTATCCAAAGTCGGGTCGCAGTTCCAGCAGGGAACCCCAAACTTCCCTTTCCCCAGCCACCTCAGCTCTTACTGGGGAATCCCGAGGCGTTTCCAGGCCAGTGTGGAGATATAATCTCTCTGTCTAGTCCTTGGTCTGCGTTTAATCTCTCCGTCTAGTCCGTGGTCTTCTTCTAGCTGGACATGCCAAGAACACCATTCTAGGGAGGCGTCCTGGTGGCATCCTTACTAGATGTCCAAACCATCTCAACTGACTCCTTTTCACGCAAAGGAGTAGCGGCTCTATTGTGAGTTTCTCACGGATGACTGAGCTTCTTATCCTATCTCTAAGAGAAAAGCCAGCTACCCATCTGAAAACCCAAGAAATGGGCCAGAAAATCCATTTCGGCCGCTTTTATTTGTGATCTTGTCCTTCCGGTCATGACCCAACGCTCATGACCATAGGTGAGGGTTGGAACGAAGATCAACCGGTAGATTGAGAGCTTTTTAACAAATACTAATAAAAAATCTGTTGTAGTCCTTTCAACTGATGCACATAAATTTACTGTATACCTTACATTTACATAAGTGACTGCCAAGTTTATTCTTGTATGTACTAATAGACAAAAAAAATGTTGTACCTTACAAAATTTATTTCTATCCAATAAACTAGAAAGCTCAATTTTATACAAAATTCATGTGTCCATCAGCACCAGAAATTCAAAAAACATCATTGCCCATCATTATAGCATCTTGGCACTGTCCCTCTTGTCATTCCTGACCTAGAACAATCAGCAGCAGGAACCAGTTGTTTAGAATCTGCCCTGTACCATGGAACTGGTATTCCTGTCTGCTTCAAACCATAACCTTGCGTTGCACCAATTTGAAGCATTCTGAAGCACTTTCTCAGCTAGCAGTGTCTAAATGGTGCATGAAGCCAAAATGCACAATCAGAATGATTTCCTTAAATTTGATACCAAGGCAACGCAGCTGGACATAATCACACGGCAAATTTCATGCCCCTTACAAAGATGTGAGTTGGAGGTTATTCATACTAAAATAATGCTCTTTTAAGCATGACAGTAACTTTACCCTATTGTAACAAGGCGGCACAGTGGCGTGGTGGTTATCACGGTCACCTTGCACCACCAGGATCCAGGTTCGATTCCTACCTCGAGTCTGCGTGCATGTTACCACCCCGTTCTTGGTGGATTTCCTCTTGTAGTCCAAAGACCTGCAGCCAAACTGCCACCCTGCCCAGAGAGTACACTGCCTCGTGCCCCAGTTTCCTGGGATTGGCTTCAGGTCCCCTGCAACCCTTTATACAAGATAAAGTGGTGTAGACGATGACTGTGAGTGACTTTCTTTGATCCATGAGTATACAGTGGTACTTCGGCATACAAACTGAATTTGTTCCAGAGGGCAGTTCTTCAGGTGAAAATTAGTATTGCTATATGCATTTCCCCATAAATAATCCGTTTTTATCCACCCAAAAATATTACCAATTTCCAACACTATAATCATATTTTTGCATATAACGAAATTAAAACATTCAAACATGTGTTTATACCTCACTTAACCTTAATTTATGATTCTTCTTGGCATCGGTTGCTTTAAAAAGGAAAGTGAAAATGGCTCTGTTTTCTTCTTGGTCCTGTTTTCTTCTTGTCTTGCCCACATTTTTGGCACCCATGGTGCTATGACTTCACTAAATCTTGCACAAAATGAAAAAAAATGTTTTAAACAGCTCACAGACGTACACGCAACTTAGCTGGCGTTGGCGTTCAGTTCAGCTCACTTGTCTGCAGAATACGCTTTGTATGTTTTTGTATTTATTTATTTTATTTTATTTTTTTACAAATGTCCAGTTCTTAAGGCGAACATTCGTGATGCAGAGCGTAAGGGCCCCAAAATAACTAACTTCCTCTTGAATAGAGCCCATGACATACATAGCGAAAGTTGTTTAGCTCAATGAGATCTAAATGTGTACCAGGTTTCACAAGTGTACTAAGTTTCCTTTGTCCTTGAATATATTTGGTGGCCAAAACCCCCTCAAGATTGCATTGAAAAACTTACAAAGACTGAAATATGCATGCTTCTACACAATACTGTGTATAGTGTCCCCAGAGTGAGAATTGTTCGTGTATGTTAAGTGATGCATGACTGTTCTCTAATTTGGAATTCTGCAAATCCTTTCACTTGGTGTTACTAAGGCATACACAGTGATTCTGGACAAGATAGCATCCCATTAAAGATAAATTAATGATATATTTTGCCACTACTAGCTATAGAACCTGTCATTGACAGGAAAAGAGTTTGTAGAAATAGACAAAAGGTTAAAGCTAAAAATAAGCTGATCAGCTTTAATGTAATTAGGGATATTATCGTAAGCTTATTTTAATGTATATAATTAAATCTAGCAAATAACTGTTCGTATAACTGTTCGTATGTCTGTTGCATTACAAACATTCGTAGATGTGATCAAATCACAGAAATAGTAGTAGTAATTTTCTAAAAAGTTTATTCAATTCAATTCAATTCAATTCAATTTTATTTGTATAGCGCTTTGGTCTGTATGGAATGTAAGTGTGCATGAATCAAAATGAGCAGATCGTCCCTGGTGAGCAAGCCGCGGGCGACAGTGGCAAAGAAAAACTCCCTGAGATGGTAATAGGAAGAAACCTTGAGAGGAACCAGACTCAACAGGGAA
>JAOTRS010024159.1:0-10596 GCA_028565755.1 Dinotopterus cunningtoni
TGTGTGGTTTGTGTGGAGACTACAATGGAAACCCCAACAATGATTTTACTAAACCAGACGGTTCCCTGGCTGGCAGCACCGATCAGTTCGGCAACAGCTGGCAAACTGATAAAGATGAAGACGAAACGTTAGTCCATTCTGTTGTTTCATTCTTGCTCTCAGTGTGTTTGCTTCTTTCTAATGGTTTAAGTGCATAGCCTGTTTTCTAAATGTATTTTCTAGGTGCAAGCCTGGTGTCACACCTGACCCATCATGTGACCCAAGTCTTGAGGCTGAAATGTCTAAACCTGAGAAATGTGGAAAAATTACTGACAATGCAGGACCATTCAGGTGAGTTAATTTGATTTAAAGTTTTTAATAATAAATTAAATAATTAATTAATTAATAATAAATTAAATAATTCAATATATACTGTATTTTCTTCTTCAATGATTCAATAACCCCATAACAATGAAAATTAACATACTGCATTTTTCCCTTTTTATCTCCTTATGCACATAGGGATTGTATAAAGGTGGTGGACCCCCTGCCCTTCTTCCAGAGCTGTGTGTTTGATATGTGCCGCTACAACGGACTGCTGCAGACTCTGTGTGACCAGCTCCAGGCTTATACTGACGCCTGCCTCAGTGCTGGAGCTCCAGTGCACCAGTGGAGGGAGCCAGACTTCTGCCGTGAGTCTCACCATACAGTACTGTTTAGAAGCACAGCTGTGGTGTAACTCAATAAAATAACTCCAAGATGTTGACTTTTAAGACCTATATTTTATATTCTGTTCTCTTCTTTTCTTCACAGCTCTGGTTTGTCCTCCTAACAGCCACTACTCTATGTGTGTGAGCTCATGTCCAGAGACATGTGTGGGTGTGAGTGGTCCACCTGGCTGTGCACAGAAGTGTGTTGAAGGCTGTGAGTGTGACCCTGGTTTTGTCCTGAGCCACAACAAGTGTGTTCCCCTTAAAGACTGTGGCTGTGTCGACCCTGACGGCTCCTACCACCCTGTGAGTTTCACGCTACGCATGGACAAATACACAAAGACACACATTCGAAATATACTTAATCACATTATGTAGCAATATTGAATAAAATAATACAATCATATCATTTGATATTGATATTGTAACCTGTTTATGTACTTGTGTACTGTCTAGGTGAATGAGAGCTGGTACCTGGAAGGTTGTGAACATCAGTGTGTGTGTCTAAGTGGAAAAATCATCCGCTGCTCCAACACCAGTTGTCTGCCTACAGAGACCTGCCAGCTGTTTGATGGAGAGTACATCTGTAAACCAAAAGGTAAAGAAAAGAAATTAAATAAAATTAAAAAACCCTCTGTGGTTCCTACTTAGTGATTTTCAGTTTAATCACATTCCTTCTTCCTTTCTCACAGAGCCTACAGTTCCAGGGATCTGCTCTGTGTCCGGAGACCCTCATTACACCTCTTTTGATAATAAGGTCCATCATTTCATGGGTTCCTGCTCCTACACCCTCACTAAACCCTGCAATGAAACATCTGGGATGCCATACTTCACTGTCGACACTCAGAATGAACACAGGGGCAATAACAAGAAAGTGTCTTATGTGAAATCAGTCATCATCAATGTGTATGGAAATAAGATTATCTTAGGCAAAGGCCGTAAGGTCCAGGTGAGATGCATTTTACAGACTTGACTGAATTGGAGTTGTGTGTATATGGTAGTTTAGTACTGGACATTACAAAATACTGTTTGTTCATGCAGAAGTGTAACAGCATTACCTTCCTTGTTACAGGTAAATGGAGTTCAGTTGACAGTTCCCATCACTCTGACAAATGATATAAACATCTTCCTCAGTGGAACATTTGTAGTGCTGGAGACAAACTTTGGTCTGCGTGTTCGCTTTGATGGCAATCACCATGCCGATGTCAGTCTCCCATCCTCCTACAAAGGCTTGTTATGTGGAATGTGTGGTAAGATCTAAGAGCACAGTTCAACACAGTGATTAACAAATGAATACAATTGTTATTAAGTAAATGAATAAATTTCTTGTAGAAATTATAGTGAATAATCTCTTCCACAACTATATATCGTGCTTAAATTCTCTAGTTGTTAATATTCACATTTTTACATCATTCTCAAAGGAAATTACAATGACAACCCAGCAGATGACAACATTATGTCAAGTGGCAAGCCTACAAGCAACACCAATGAGCTTGGAGAGAGCTGGCAGGTGCCTGATGACAGACCAGAGTGAGTGATAGCGCTTTTAATTATTGTGGTCACAGGACGTGTGGTGTTCAAACCGAGAAAGTGCATGTTGGTACATGCCTTATAATTACAGAAGAAACCTTTGCAACATGAAACTCATGAAGTAATGCCTGAGCCTAAAACGTGTTCGGGCAAATAACCTGTTTCCATTTTTCTGTGCATATGACTGATGGCTGTACAGTTTTCTCAATTTTGTTTAGTCATTTGAAATGATTTTTCATGTTTATTTCTTATTCTGACTTCCAGTTGTACCCATGGAGGTGGAGATATTGTATGTGATAAAGATATTGAGAGTGAAGCTAAGAAACCAACCAGCTGTGGAATGATCACTGATCCTGATGGTGAGAACACACACACACACACACACACACACACACCATTTGCTCATCCCATCTGATGTCTTTGCCTAAGCACTATCCCTCCTCTGTCCACTCAGGAATCTTCAAAGCATGCCATACTGTTGTGCCGCCTAATCCATACTTTGAGAACTGCGTTTTCGACCAGTGTGGCACAGGTGGTTCTCCAGTGGCCCTCTGCCAGGCTATTGAGAGCTACGCTGTACTTTGTGCCCAAGCTGGGGTGCCAATTAACTGGAGAAACAACACTTTCTGCCGTAAGTGTTTTATTTATTTGTCCGTGGGCATGAGGTAGAGAAAAGTTATAAAATTTAGTTTCTACGTTATCAAGGAGGTAAATTCATACATAATTTTCAGCTTTAGTTCTTTAGTGTATCATTAGCTTCCACTGTCTCCCATTCAGATCGTTCAAACCTTTCTGCACAAAAAAACGTTTGATGGTTTATTGCAGCCCCTTAATAAATTTGCTTCTTGTTTCTCTATGTCCTTCAGCCCTAAAATGTGCTGTTGGCAGTCACTATGAGCACTGTGCTACTGCATGCCCCGCCAGCTGTCAGGATCCTGGCTCAGCCAGCACATGCAAACAGCCATGTGTAGAAGGATGTGTTTGTGATGAAGGACTAATATTGAGCGGAGACAAATGTGTGCCCTTCAGTCAGTGTGGATGTACCGATAAGAACAGCAACTATAGACCTGTACGTAAGCATGTTTTGTATAATTGTAATAGCTGAGTCCTATGTTCAATCATGTTTTTATTTACAAAATATGCTAATAATTGCATGTGTGCTTTACTCAGGTGGGTGAAAGCTGGTTTACTAAGGATGACTGCTCTGAACGCTGCATGTGTCATCCTTTGAACAATGTGACATGTGAAGCATGGAAGTGCAGCCCCGCACAAGAATGTAAAGTTCAAGAAGGCCAGCTGGGCTGTGTGGATACAGGTAGGCACTGTTCAATCCTGACATAATCCAGTCAGCTACTATCCCACAGTACAGTAAAATGGATGTATTCACACGTAGAACAAGGTCAAGGTTACCATTTATTTTCCAAATCAACATTCTCTTTCCAACTACATAAAATAGCAGTTAACCAACAACAATGCTTTTGGTACATCACTCATTCAGCCTTTAATGTAACCTCTATAAATCTCTGTTTGAACAGGAGTGGGTATTTGCCACATAGCTGGCGATCCTCATTACTATACCTTTGATGGTGTCATGCACACTTACATGGGCACATGTACCTACACTTTGGTGGAAGTGTGCAACACCTCCATGGTGACTCCATTTACCATTGTGGCCAAGAATGAAGAGCGTGGCCAGCCTGAGGCCTCCTATGTTCGGTCTGTCACTATCTACCTTCCAGGAGCCAATGTCACACTGAGCAAGAGCAAGAAAGTACTGGTAAGAGTCATAAAAACATTTAGTTTAGATGGGCAATACAAGAAGTATTGGGCAAGAAGTAATGTTTTTTTTTCTTCAAAAGTATTGGTCATATAGGCATGTACATGATGTAGGATTGTTAAAATACAATACCCCTATGGAGTAGCTAGAACATATTTGATCATAAAGTCTTCTGGTTTTGCCCTCTATAGCTGGATGGCCAAAGGATTCGTACTCCCATGGACATTACTGTCGCCAAGGCCAGGGTGTTCACCAGTGGAGTCAACAGTGTTCTGTCCACTGACTTTGGCCTCATTGTCCAGTTTGATGGTGTTCACCATGTGGAAATCACTGTTCCTGGCGACTACTTCGACAAGGTAAGAAAACATGCTGATGATACTTACAAAGGAAAAGTGCCCAGAGGCTTCTAGTTGCCCTTTAACAAGGCTTTATTTCATCTCTACAACAAGCATAGGATGAGGAATTGATATACTCAGGTGCATATACATGATTATGCATATGAAAAAAAAGGTTTTGAAATTGAGTTATTTCAGTCAGTTGTAGCCAAGAAGTATTGCTCTACTATACAGTATATTGCTGCTCAATGTTGTTTTCTAACTCCTATCAATTTGGTAGGTATGTGGAATGTGTGGTAACTACAATGGTAATTCCAGTGATGACAACTTGATGCCAAATGGCCAGCCAGCTGACAATGTCATAGAG
Organism: Dinotopterus cunningtoni; assembly: GCA_028565755.1. NCBI lineage: Eukaryota > Metazoa > Chordata > Actinopteri > Siluriformes > Clariidae > Dinotopterus > Dinotopterus cunningtoni. Next base: position 4,699 of record JAOTRS010024159.1, read on the forward strand.
TTGGGTAACAGCTGGAAGGCAGAGGGAGACAGCGATCCAGGGTAAGCGCTTAATACACCTCTGTTACAGTATATAATAGCTAGATTTTTAATTGAAGTTATAGTAAATTTGTAGACACACAATGATCATTTGTTGATTGAATAACACATCCCAAGAATCAGGTGTTTATATATAAGTACCAGGAAGAGTGATACAAATGCTTACCTGATGAATTTGCTTATAGAAGACCACATCATATTTATTGATTTTTATGTCTTTGTCATTTTTGTTCCTCTAGATGCCAGCCAGACACACGTCCAGATGTGCACCCGAACTGCACAGCCGAGGAAGAGGAGGCCATCAGTGAACAGTGTGCCAGCATCATCATGTCAAACCTGTTTAAACCCTGCCACTCACTAATCCCTCCTGATCCCTTTGTGAAAAACTGCATCTATGACATGTGCGAGTATAATGGCATGGAGTCCACTCTGTGTGACAACGTGGAGGCCTATGCCCAGGCCTGTCAGAGCGCCGGTGTTACAATCAGCTGGAGAAACACTACCTTCTGCCGTGAGTGATAGTCAAGCTACTAAAAAGGGAATGTTAATCTTAGTATACTGCACTGTAACCTTTCAGTATTTAAAACAGTAACATAATGCTGTTAATGCTTTATAGAGTCAGCTAATGAAATTACAGAGGTAAGGTTAAATGTAGAACACCTCAGATGTATGACGGCAGCTTTTCTGTTCTGACCTTCCATACAGCTCTTCCATGCCCTCCAAACAGCCATTACTCAGACTGTACAGCACCATGCCCTCCCACCTGTGCAGACCTTTTCCCCATTTTCTGTCCCCTGCCACCAAATGGATGTGTGGAGGGCTGCCAGTGTAACGCAGGCTTTGTGCTCAGTGATGGCAAGTGTGTTTCACTTTCCAACTGTGGATGTGTGGACAGCAAAGGAGAATATCATGATGTAAGTTGCAAATCAACTTTGATCCGTATCCATATACGACGTCTTTTGAATAAGGATTTCAAGTTACAAGATTTTTAGTTTTTAGATTGAGCTTTAAAATAAATGTTGCATGATGGAAATATTTACCTGCCATTTATGTGCTCCCATCGTTAGCTTTCAGTGGGACACAGTTTTGCATTTGTGAAAAAGACAAGACTGCCATGGTCAGTAACTTTGCTGTGTGTCACAGGTTGGGGATTCTTGGGTGACACAACACTGTGACCAGAAGTGCACATGCAGCCACGGAGGAGTACTGAGCTGCAAGAAGTTTGAGTGTAGCTCCAGCTCCACTTGTGCTTTGAACAGTGATGGCGAGCGCTACTGCAAACCTGAGCGTGAGTCCTAGAAACCGATAACCTTCCGGTCGGCCAGACAGTTTTGTATTTCTTTCATTTTCCACAGGTTGTTTTCTCTGTCAGTATACATGTAATCTTCCATGTATGTTATAATGCCCTTTTTTTCCACAAAATAAATTCTTCTGTCGTGAGAGAGCTATTCGAGCCGAATATTTAAAATACTGTCACACCTTTTTATTCTTTTTCTTTACATTTATAGGTTTTGACAAGTGCATAATTTCTGGAGATCCACACTATCGGACCTTTGACAAATTCAATCACCACTACCAGGGTGCGTATACATACGTGCTAACCAAGGATAATAATCTACCCAGTTTCCTCACCCCCCTAACCGTGAGGGGTAAGAATGTCCGCAGAGGAGGCAACAACCGCATCTCCTACCTACACGAGGTGTATGTGGATGTGTATGGTTTCAACATTCGCTTGCAGCAGAAGAGAGTGCTGCTGGTAAGGAAATGCATCATTTATGTTAAACGTGGCATGCATGTGGTAAAATTAAGCATATAATCTTAGTGCAGTGAAACTGAAAACGTGTCAATAATCCCCCCCTAGTCATAGGGGATTACAATTTTACCACACAGTTTCAGAAATGGAAACTACTCTTGTTTACTCATGTCTGTGCGGTGGTGCTTGATGCCTTCCACAGGTTAATGGTGAGCGTGTGTTCACGCCGTACAGTCCTAACCCGGGTATCAAGATCACCTTGAACTCCTGCTACCTTCAGGTCACAACTGACTTTGGCCTTACCGTGCGCTTTGATGGCAACATGCAAGGAGGTGAGAATAAAGACAAACACCACATGTGCAAATTAATACTTAGGCCAAGTCACATGCACACCCACGCTAAACTGTACAACACGGAACAAGCACAGACCACGGCACTGACAGCACAATTTCCTTTCTCGATGAACAGAGGTGATTTTGCCGAGCACCTACAAGACGTTCGTGCTTGGCCTTTGTGGAAACTATGACAGTCAGTCGAAAAATGAGTATGTGAAGCCTGATGGCACCCTCACTCGTGACCTCAATGAGTTTGGAGACAGCTGGAGAGTGAGTGACAAGCAGGGATTGGAGTTCTACACCTCAGACCAGCCACGGCACAACCGTCTGCACAAGTGAGCAAAGCACTTTCCAACCGGGCCTTTTCTGCCGATCAGTGATTACTTCATTTTTTGCCTTAAGCTAATAGTAATCATCATCAGCCAAAACTGCACATTTCTTCTTCCTACAGACTCCTTCTTTCTCTTACCTACTCAGCTACAAAACCACCTGGCTCTAATTTACTCTCTCTCTCTCTCTGCATTTGCCTCAGGAGACAGGCGGAAGAAGATTTGAACTCTGGCTTTGACGAACTCGGATGCACTCCAGCTCAGCAGGAGGACCTGAATGGGAAGAATAAGTGTGGAGCATTGAGTGACCCTTCAGGACCTTTTGCCCTCTGCCATGCCACCATTTTACCTGATCAATTCCAGGAGTAAGCACAGTGACCTGCATTATCGTAACAAGCTCTATCCGCAGAGCATAGATGTTAAGAATGTTTGTGTGTTGCAGGGATTGTGTGTTCGACTTGTGTGCAGAGCAGAGCAATTCAACACTGCGTTGTGACAGCTATGCTGTTTATGCCCTGGCTTGTCAGGAGCAGGGAATTAAATTAGGGGCTTGGAGACAACAGCTGGACTGTGGTATGTCTCTTTTTTACACACACAAACACACACACATATCATACTGTACCTTGTGTTTGTGACGGTTCAATAACAGTTACAGTGTAATAAATGTCAGAATGATTTTATTGTTCTCAGTCCAGTAAAAACATCCTTTCAGAGACATACCTCTAAATGACCTCTAATTGACTAAATTGTTCATACTGTTATTCCAAGATGTATGGAAATATTCTCTGATTCATTATTATACATTTGTGAGCCATACTATATACCATAAGCAGTTGGTAATTTTATTATATATTATAATTTACTGCCTGGCTAAAGAAAAAAAAAGACATTAATATTTTGTTTGATTGCCTTTATCTTTGATTATTCAATTCAAATCTATTTTATTTGTGCAGGATAGCGCTTTTAACAATTGTCATTATCACAAAGCAGCGTTACACAATCAAAAGATTATAGCATGCATTTCCCATGGCACAGTTTTAACAACCTCATGCACCATGACAAAATTTAGTTAGACCAAAGAGTTGATTCGATTAATTGATCTATGGCAAATGTAAGCCATAGACCATAAAGATTTTTCAATTTCCCCTTAAAAACAAGTGTATTTTTCCTAAGGCTGTGCAGCTTAATACTGTTTGTGTGTGTGTGTGTGTGTGTGTGTGTGTGTAAATGCACACTCTTACTTTCATTATTAAACATAGCTGTTATTTTTACTATCAATGTATTTTTTTCTGATGCAACTTCACCAAGTGTTTAAATGATCTCTGAGCAGTCATTTATGTTTAGTTTTTTTCTTACCACATATATTCTGTGGTTGTTCCGGGATTTAATAATGTGTTGGACAGATCTTAACCCAACATCTGTAGTTTTAGCAACATCCTTAGTTGTTTTCTTTGCTTCATGAAGGCGAAAAATGTAATCATCTGTAACATCTTTTCCATGACCATTTTGGTTATAGGTCTTTCATGTGGTGCCAACAGTATCTATACAACCTGCATGACTGCATGTCCATCATCATGCGCAAACTTGGCAGCACCTTCAGAGTGTGAGCAAACCACATGCTTAGAAGGATGTCAATGTAATAATGGATTTACCCTGAGTGGCACTGAGTGTGTCCCGTACACCGGATGTGGTTGTATCTATTTAAACCGCTATTACACTGTAAGTCCAGTGTTATGCATTCTTAATTAGAATTACCTTAAGTAAGTAAGGTAGTATGAGCTCAGAACATCTGCTTTTCTCTACGCATGTACACACAGCTGAAGGAGACATTTGTGACTGAAGACTGTGCTCAGAGCTGTCAGTGTACACCCACTGGTGCTGTATGTCAACCCAAAGGCTGCAAAGAAAACCAAGTCTGTACCATCTCGAACACCATACGTGATTGCTACGACTGTAAGTGACTCCACTTTAAACACCCACAATATGTTCCTGTCAATGAGTCAGAAAATCTGTTTATAGAAATCATGCTGCTTGCTTTCTAACCACAATAGTTTTACAGTATATGATGTTAGGGAAATATAAGCCTGCTCTAATTGACATTGTCTTTCTCAGTGAACCCATGCTCAAGCTCACCATGCTTGAACGGTGGCACTTGTGTTGTGGGATCAGACCACAGCTACACCTGCTCATGTCCAAAAGGCTTTAAAGGGAGCAATTGTGAAACTAAAGATAGTGATGGTCTAGGTAAATAAATCAAGTAATTAATTAATCAAAAATAGATCTGCATGATTTACTCATAAAACAGCTGCAATATGCTTTAAGGACTGATTGTTATACTGCCACCTTCTGTTCTAACAGATCAGACAACTATTATTCTGATTTCTGTCTTGGTACCACTTGCCGTCATCATCATCATCGTGACAATTGTGTGCATCTGCAAGAAATCTGGCAGGTATGTCCAAGAAAACAACAGAATGCAGTTTTGCAGTGTCTACCCATGACATTTCTCATATCAATTCTCATTCAAATGAAATGGTTGTTCATTATGCATTATTAATTTAAAATGTGAGTTGTAATGAGAACAGTGATTATATAGTGACTCTTCCTTATAATACACTGTACTGTATGATTTGGATTTAACATGAAAAAAATAAATGTCAGGTTAAAGAATTTTAAATGTATTTCATTTACATAATGTATGTTGTGAAGAGTATAACAGTGAGTGTGAAATTCCGTTCTTCTTTCAGGAACAGAAAATACAGTTACGATACTGGCAGCACAAACAGTTTACCACTGGCAAATAAAGGTATGTTTGGTGTTTTCTGGTAGAAGTTGTTTTTTTAAAAACTGATGTATAATTTAACTTACAGACTTTACCTCTTCCAATAGACCACACCTATGACAATCTGAGTTCGACAAGGGGAAGTGTGGACAGCACAGTTTTAAAATCGTCCAAATTCTGAATCAGCTTATATGCTTATATGTTCTAATTTTAATATGATTTCATTTTGTATTTATTAAAATATCATTGTTGCAGGAATTAACATGTGAACAAATATTCAATTACTTTTGTCCATGATTAATGTTTTCTAATCATGTTTTACTTACTAACTTATTTGTAAACCTTACTGTAATTCTTGGTACAATACTTGGAATAATCTACTGACTTAATTAAATGTTAAGTTTTTTAAACAGTGTATGTTGTGTATTTTTATTTTTAATGAAACATGACAAATGCCCACATCCATTTATTCAGGTCTTTCAAGTGCATTACGCAGTAGGTAATCATACTTTTTCACAAACTTTAAACACATTTTGTGATTTAAACACTTCAGATAATGAGAGTAAACCATTAGACATCAGCCATCAAATCACCTGACATTCCACAAAAAAAAAGAAGAAAATTGCAATAAAGTGCTTAGATGAAAAATAAAACTTCAATA
>JAOTRS010024314.1:0-10590 GCA_028565755.1 Dinotopterus cunningtoni
GAAGGCGAAACAGCAAACGGTAATGCAAAGTTTGCAATTGCATTTGAATTATGGCACACTTTGTGCGTCCACATATGAGAAACGCAATTGTAAATGTAATTTGCAATTCCTTTTGAATAATGTCCGGGATATCGCTGTAGCAAGTTCTAATGAGGGTAAACGTTGGCCATGGTCCTACACTTTGGCTTGAATTTGGTTGAGTTTAGTTTCCAGTATACTAAATGAGAATTTAAATTCACAGTGTTAATCCAACAGCAGGGAGATAGCCTCGACGGTTAGTGAGGTTGCAGCGTCATCTTTTTTTCCCCAGTTTTAACACTTTTAGTAGCCATTGTAGGTCAGAATTAGGTGACCGTGGGGCAAAGTATAAAAGTATAATACCCTAAGAAATACAATTAGCAACCAGTAACAGGTAAAGGATTGAAGAAATTAAGTATTTACCATTTATTTAAGTATTTGGTTGCTAATGGAAGTCCTCCACAAAATATTTTTTAACATCTAGGAATCCTCCTTGTTTCTTTTAAAGAATAAAATTTCATGTTGAAATCAAACTGTTCAGTTGTTCAGTTGGACTCCTCGCACCACATGGAATTTTCCATTGGTCTAAAGGGCAATTTTAATGCTTCCCTAGAATTTTATTATGTTTTTTTTTTTTAATGGCCAGACAGTTGTCTAGTCCCAATCCTGTGCTCATTACATTCTGCTCTTAGGCCTAGTTCAGACTGCAGGCAAATTTAATTTGTTAGACAAATCTGATCCTTAGGATTGACTGTCTACACTGTTGTTTTAAAGTGATCAGATCAGATTTGGCTCTGATCAGACTGGGTGTCTATTGGCCTATCTGCATACTGTAGGTGGTAACACCACCGGCTCACATGCATCACAATATTCCCTCCTCTGTTTCTGTATATTACCTCTAGCATCCCCCCTAAGTACTATCAGACATTTTACTTTGTTTTCTGTCTAGGAACGATTGTTCTCTATTTCCATATTGCGGTTAAGCTAGTTACTCTTTTTGAAAACATAGTTAAGTAAGTTGCATGGAAAATTTAAGCACAGCTTATACTAAAGAGTAACTCCACTAAAAGCAGAAAAAGAAAAATCTAATTTCAAATAAATAAAGGACAAATAAAAAAGTATAAAAGATAAGGGTTTATGCACACAATAAAGAACTTGATGAACTTGATCAAACTGACAGTTCGAAATCTGATTTGTGTGGGTAGAGCATGCATACTGAGGTATATCTTTAGGAATTCGAATTTGGTTTCATAAAACCTCTGGCTGTGGTTCAAATCAGAGTTTTCAAAATCAGATTTAATGTGTTTTTTAATTGTTCAGACTACATGAAAGCAATTTGATCACAAACTGATTCCAATGTGTATATGCCAAAAATTGGATTGGGGCTGGTAGTCTGTACAAGGCCTTAATTTTATTACTAAACATAGTTGGGATTTCTACTATTTGTTTTTTACAGTAGGACCAAGCATTTGATTTCTGATCGAGGTTGTTCATTTTTTTTTTTAAACTCGAAGTTCACATAAAGTTGATGGTTCACTGCTATTCCTCCAGGCTTTAATGATGCCTAGTTTTTATGCAGATTGTAATAACTTTAGCAGTCTCCTTAGATGTAATTTTTGCTTGATGCAGACCAAGTTTTTTTTTTTCTTTTATGGTATTCGGTAGCCCCATTTATCCAGAGTTTCATAAATACATATGATTTATACAACTGAGCACTCGAGGGTTAAGGACCTTGCTTAAGGGTCCAACAATGGCAGTTCGCTAGGGTTGGAATTTTAACAAAAAATTTTCCAGTGAGACATTTGGGGTACAAGCACTGAGGGTGATTTATTTAATGGCAGCACTTATTGACATGTTCAGTGAACATTCTGAGAATGTTTGCAAACGTTTGGGTTTAGGAACCTAAAATCTGTTTAAGTAGAATTTTCTGCTAATTCTATTAATCTGTGACTAGGATTGTAATCCTCACCTAGTTACTTTAAAAACATGGCTGCCTTATGACGCCACACATGCTGAAAATACATGAATTAGCTCATGCAACTTTGAGGTGTTATAATATTTATTCTTATATTTCAAATCTGTCCATCAAGCCATTATTGTCATGGGTAGAGGTGAAGTTGAAGGATCCAAGTGCAGAGAAGGTGTTTAAAGTTTCTGAAAAGTGCTCCGCGGTGAGAACGTGGTAGTGCAAGACCGGCGTGTGTATGTATAGCAGGTGCAGCACTTTTAATCAATGAACTCCAGGAATGCGGAAGTGCCGTGAGGAGCGCTCGCTGTTTCTGTGAATGGGCTCTGTGGCGGGGATGCGGAAGTGCGGAGTGAGCACTTGCCGTTTCTCTGAATAAACTCCAAAGCAGCGTGGAGTAGCACGCGGTCGAGGGACGGGCAGAGGTCTGAACTGGAGAAACGAGAAAAGTCTGTGATCCAAACTCGTGGTCGAGAAACAAATCCAATGGTCGGCAGCAGTAAATTCGAGAAGGCAGGAAATCCGTAACGTAAGACGAAGTCGAGGTCGTGAGAACAGATGTGTTTGGAGCGATGACTGAGGCGGTGAAAAGCAAGGAGCGGGACGGAACTTGGAGCAGAAGTGAGCAGATGATCATGACCTAGCTTGAGATGTGGGCGTGACCTGGCGTGCCGTGACAGTACCCCCCCCCCTACGAACGCCACCAGGCGTTCTTGAGGGTACCTCTGGGTGGAGCTTGTGAAACTCGGTGATCAAAGAGCGATCCAAGATGAACCTGGCTGGTACCCAGCTTCTCTCCTCGGGTTCATAACCCTCCCAGTCCACCAGGTATTGGAGGCCACGCCCACGGCGGCGGGACTTAAGGAGTTTGCGGACGGTGAAGACTTCGCCACTGTCTATAAGTTGAGGTGGAAGAGGGGGGCGAGGAGGTGGAGACAAGGGACATGGGATCAGTTGGCGAACCTGGGAGACGTGGAACGTAGGGTTTTTTCGGCGCAAGGATAATGGCAGGGCCAGTCTGATAGAGCATGGGTTAATGACTCGAGAGATTGTGAATGGACCTATGAACTTCCGGGACGTTGTCTTGAACGGTAGGTTATGTGTGGAGAGCATAACTCTTTGTCCGACACGATAAGCTGGGGCAGCTGAGCAGTGGAGATTGGCTTTGCGCTGAAAGATGGCCACGGTGCATCGTAGTTGAGCGTGAGCCTGTTGCCATGTCCTCTTACAGCGATGAATGAAGGCTTGGGCTGAAGGCACAGCAGATTCCCTCTCCTGGGTGGGAAACAGTGGAGGTTTATAGCCAAGACAGCACTGAAATGGTGACATGCCGATGGATGATGTGGGAAGTGAGTTATGGGCGTACTCGATCCAAGGGAGAAAACGGCTCCAAGAAGCTGCGTCTCGTGAGGTCATCTCCAGATTTCTCCAGCTCCTGATTTATGCACTCGGTTTGGCCATTGCTCTGAGGGTGAAACCCCGATGAGAGGCTGGGGGTGGCGCCAATGCTTTCCGAAAATGCGCAAAAAACTGTGGGCTCCTGTCAGAGACTATATCTGATGGAAGGCCGTGGAGTCTAAAGACATGGGAGACGAGGAGTTCAGCTGTTTCTTTTGCAGAAGGAAGCTTGGGTAAGGGGATAAAATGGGCAGACTTCGAGAACCGGCTGACCACTGTCAGAATGCAGGTATTATTGTCAGAAGGTGGCAACCCAGTTATGAAATCAAGTGAGATGTGAGACCAGGGGCGATGTGGAGGGGCCTTAGGAGTCCCTCGGGGGAAAGGTTTGTTGTTTTATTCCTGACACAGACATCACAGTACTCCACAAAGCTTTTAATGTCCTCCTTGATGGTTGGCCACCAGGAGCGTTGCTTAAGCAAAGCGAGGGTGCGGGTTGCCCCCGGGTGACAGGCTAGTCTAGAGCTGTGGCCCTATTCTAATACTTAGGGGCGAACAGAATCTGGGACAAAAAGTATTCCAGTCGGGACATTACTAGGGCCTGGTTCCTGTTCAAGGGATTGCAGAACCAGGTTTTGCACATCCAACCGGGTTACAGCTACAGGGCACTGGGGTGGGAGGATGGTTTCCCTAGTGGGTGTATCCTGAGGGACGGGGAACTGTCGGGAGAGTGCGTCAGGCTTAGTATTCCTGGATCCAGAACGGTAAGACAGCGTGAAGTTGAACCTTGAAAAAAATAATGAGCAACGTGCTTGGCGTGAGTTGAGTCTTTTGGCTGATCATAAGAACCTGATATTCCAGGTTCTTATGATCAGTCCAAACAAAAAATGGGTGTTCAGCTCCCTTTAACCCTCCATTCTTCGCGGGCTAGCTTAACTGCGAGCAATTCACGATCCCTGATGTCGTAGTACCATTCAAGGGGCATCAGCCAACAGGAAAAGAAGGAGCATGGGTGGAGTTTGTCCTTCTGTGTTCATTGGGAGAGCACGGCTCCCACTCCTGTGTCGGAAGCGTCGACTTCAACAATGAATTGGAAAGAAGGATCAGGGAAAGTGAGGATGGGTCCCATGGTGAAGAGTTGCTTGAGTCTCTTGAACGCCTCCTCAGCTCGGGGGTTCCATAGGAAGGGGACCTTGGTGGATGTGAGGGATGTAAGTGGGGCCGCTACCGTGCTAAAGTCACGGATAAGAAGTTGGCAAAGCCCAAAAAGCGTTGAAGTTCCCGCCTTGATGAAGGTGTTGGCCAATCCGTGACGGCCCTCACCTTGACTGGGTCCATCTGGATGCCTGATAATGAGATGGCATACCCCAGAAAGAAAGTGGATTCATGATGAAACTCACACTTTTCAGCCTTGATGTAGAGTTTATTTTCCAGCAGACGTTGAAGGACATGATGCACATGGAGCTTATGTTCCTCTAGTGAGCATGAGAAGATTAGGATGTCGTCGAGGTAAGCAAACACAAAGACATTGAGAAAGTCTCTGAGGACATCATTATTGAGTGCCTGGAAGACCGCCGGTGCATTAGTTAAACCAAATGGAACCACCAGGTACTCATAATGACCAGTGGGGGGTTGAATGCGGTCTTCTACTCATTACCTTCTCTTATCCGGACCAGGTGGTAGGCATTTCTTAGACCTAGTTTGGAAAAGATATGGGCATCCTGGAGTAACTCAAATGCTGTGGACATGAGTGGGAGAGGATAGCGGTTTTTGATCGTGATCTCATTAAGCACCCTATAATCGATGCATGGTCTGAGGGACTTATCCTTCTTTTTCACGAAGAAAAAACCTGCCCCTGCGGGAGTAGAGGAAGGGCGAATGATTCCAGCTGAAAGGAACTCTGAGATGTATTGTTCCATGGCTTCTCTCTCAGGACGCGAGAGAGTAGAGTCGCCCTTTAGGTGGAGTAGTGCCAGGAAGGAGGTCGATGGCACAGTCGTATGGATGATGAGGAGGTAAAGAGATGGCTTGTGACTTGCTGAACACCTGGCGAAGGTCGTGATACTTGGCAGGAACTTTAGATAGGTTAGGGATCTCCTCCAGAGAGGTGGGTAAGATCCTTCTGGTGGTGGCAGAATGAAGGCATGACGAATGGCAAGTAGGACTCCAATCCAGGATGCTTCTTCTCGACCAGTTGATGTGAGGATTATGCAATCTTAACCATGGGAGACCCAGAACTACGGGTGCATGAGCGCTTTTCATGATAAGGAACGTGGTGGTTTCAACATGGTTGCCAGAAAACTGCAGGGTGATTGGAGCTGTGCGGTGGGTGGAGAGCTTACTGCCATCAAGAGCCTGGACATTAAATGGGTGCTTCAGTGGTGTGTGCGGAATCTTAAGTTCAGAAACCAAAGCCGAGGAGATTAAATTCTGGTCAGCTCCAGAGTCTACAAGGGTGTGCGTGACGTGGGGCTGATTGTCATATATTAGGGTCACTGGGAAGTGGGAACGTGGGTCGGGGAATCGGTAGTGTCTAGGGCCCCCCTGTACCCCCAGAACTACCGGGGGCTGGCTTTTTAAAGGACAGGTTAATACAACATGGCCGACCTGACCACAGTAGAAACAAGCACCATCGTTCTTCCGACGTTGGCGTTTCTTGGGCGAGATGTGGGTGCGGTCGACCTGCATAGGTTCTGAGGGGAGTTTAGGTGGGGCCGGGTTATGGGCAGGTACATTGAGGACGTGACAATGCTACTTTTGTTGGGTTCGTTTGCATGCGTCAATACACGTTGCCAGGTCAATGAGTCCCTGAAGGTTGGAAGGGAGCTCTCGGGCTGCTAACTCATCCTTAACTGGGTCAGAGAGGCCATGAAGGAATGTGTCGAACAGCGTCTGATCATCCCAACCACAAGAGGGAGCCAGAATGCGAAAATCAATGGCATAGTCAGAAACGGATTGAGATCCCTGGCGTAATTCAAGTATTTGAGCTGCTGCCTGACGCCCTGTGAATAAACGATCAAACACCCTTTTCATTTCGTTTGTGAAGGTCTTGTACGTATAACAGCAGGGTACCTGGGCATCCCATAAGGCTGTTCCGCATTCTCCCGCTTTTCCAGAGAGGAGAGTGATTATGTAGGCGACCTTGGAACGTTCAGTGGGAAAGGAGGAGGCTTGCAGCTCAAGCACGAGGGAGCACTGAGATAAGATTGAGCGGCAGGTGAACGGGTTTCCGTTGTAAGTGGGCGGTGCTGGGAAGTGTGGTTCATGACTGACAGAATGCACAGGAGGAGGAGGCTGGGGAATGGGAGCTGGAGATGTTTGCGTCTGCTTTATTTGTGAAGTGAGCGCAGATAAAGCCTCTGTAACGTTATAGAAGGGTGTTAGTTATTTGCTGTATATCCTGCTGGTGAGTACCCAGGAGCGCCCCCTGTTTCTCCAGCACCCCTCTTAGTTGTGCAGCCTCTGCTGGATCCATTAATGGCCAGATTATACTGTCACGGGTCACGGGTAAAGTTGAAGGATCCAAGTGCAGAGAAGGTGTTTAAATTTTCTGAAAAGTGCTCCACGGTGAGACTGTGGTAGTGCAAGAGTGGCATGTGTATGTATAGTGGGTGCAGCACTTTTAATCAATGAACTCCGGGAATGCGGAAGTGCCGTGAGGAGCGCTCGCTGTTTCTGTGAATGGGCTCTGCGGCGGGAATGCGGAAGTCCGGAATGAGTGCTTGCCGTTTCTCTAGATAAACTCCAAAGCAGCGTGGAGTTAGCGTGGAGTAGCACGCGGTCGAGGGACGGGCAGAGGTCTAAACTGGAGAAACAAGAAAAGTCTGTGATCCAAACTCGTGGTCGAGGAACAAATCCAGTGATCGGCAGCAGTAAATTCGAGAAGGCAGGAAATCCGTAATGTGAGACGAAGTCAAGGTCATAAAAACAGAGCGAGGTCGAGATCCGTAAGGTCAAAGCAGAATGAAACGCTCGAATACTGGGCATGGATAGCACACAATAATCTGGCAGAGAGCTGATGTCTGATGGCATGTTAAATAGAGAGTAGTGATGATCTGGGATTGAGAACAGGTGTGTTTGGAGCGATGACTGAGGCGGTGAAAAGCAAGGAGCGGGACGGAACCTGAAGCAGGAGTGAGCAAGTGATCATGACCTAGCTTGAGATGCGGGCGTGACCTGGCATGCCGTGACAATTATGGACTTTGGCCCAATGGTCCTGCTGAAGGAATTGAGAAATTTAGCCCAAAATTGCTATGCCAAATCAGTGTGCCATTTCTCACTAAGTTCTCTGGGCTTCCATAGATTTCTAGCTCAGAATATAAAATGACATCAATGTTTTGTCATCCATCAGGCTCAACGTAGCTTTAAAAGTGGTATGGACACAGTGACACCATATTGGCTAGTTTAAAAAATCTATTCTAATTCTTCTTCTCTCTATTCTAATTATCTATTTTTTTTTACAGACTTATAAAAGGGTGTCTATGGCAGCAACTGTAATCAATCATGCTTTTTTTCTCTGCTTTGTTCTGTAGGTTGAAGAAAATGGTGATACATATGAAGCTCCCCCTTGTGAGCGTCCTACCATCAAAGTTCAGCATCGGCTTATAGAAGAGGATGTATACCTTGGTAATTTATTATTTTTTTTTTTTGCTATTAAATTTAGAAAAGTTTTTTTAAGTTATTTTTTAAAGCACGTCATCCCATAATGTCAATGCCTCTTTTTTAATGGGTGTTGTATAAATGTATTTAAAGCATTTTCTTTTTTATTTCATTGTTTCATGTGTGTAGGTTACCCTGAAAGGCCATCAAGGCCCTTAAATCCTCAAAGACAGGCAGCACCACCACCAAGACCAGCCAAGATCACACCCAAAGTGGTAGGTGTTAAATAATAAGAAAATAAACCTGCTACCTGGCATAAGCAACAAAATGCATTTGCTACTGTGAAAGAATTAGTGTCAGGAATGAACCCTAGAAGGGCTCCCAATGACCTTTTGATTTTTGGACCTCGATTCCCAGAATGCATAGTTCCTGTTTTTGGTTGTTCATGTTGAGTGGTTTTGTTTGTCTTTTCTTTTTTTAAATTAAAACCTTAAAGTCCTAACCTCTTTAATTATGCCTCGCCTGCTACAACCACACAAACGTGACAATTAGGTATAGGTATAAATCCAAGTTAATTGCACCTAAAAGTAACAGGAAACCTTTTTTTTTTTTTAAAGAAATCACCCAAGGCATTACCTGACCCAGGGGAGTACAGCATCGATTCCAACAACAAAAAATGTGAGCACTTATGTTATCCTACAAATGACATGGCTTTAAGGTACTGTTTATCATTTTTTTAATGTATTTTTGTATTAAATTGGGGGAATTGTAAAGGAATAGCCAAATTTGGCCCAATGGAACTTCTTATAAAGATAACAAACTTGCCTTGTTAAATATTGTTGTGATCAGAATAGCAAGTATTTGTAAAAGTAGCCAACTGAATGCTTTATTTAAAACTGGCAAACATCCAAAATGGATGATATGGTCATAGTCTGTCTATCTATCTAATCAGGCCAATGGTCATATTCTTTCCTATCCTGTTATTTTCCAGAATCATTTTCTTTCCTTAGCCATTTTAGCGCTGTCCACTCCCCTACTCCTAACCATTCTTTGATGTCATTAATCCATCTTCTTGCTGGTCTTCCTTCTCGCTGTTTCTATTTCTCCCTATTATTAATCTGACTAATCTTTCTTTTCCTATCCTGCAAACATGCCCAAACAGACCCAATTTACCCTCCTTAATAACTTCTGCAATATTCTTTTCTTGCCTGTGATTGCCTTTGTATAGCATTTTATTTAAAAACTATTTAATTTTGCAATGTCCTTCTTTCTCAGTGTCCATGTTTCACAGGTATCAAATAGTGTGAAGAATACACATTATCAGTATCCTAAGTTTGACTATTACTGACACATTCTCAATTTTCCAGATTTCATTCAGTGACACGAGAACTATACACCAACTGCAACATATCCTGGTGGATCCTACAATAGCAATTTTTCTAGTAATTTCTTTTGAACAGTTATTACTCGTTATTAGATTACCCAAATATACAAACTAATCTACACATCCATTCTCTCTGTATGTCTGTTTTGTTGTCTCCCATCACCACAACTTTTGTCTTGCCCTTGTTTATGTATAAACTGTGTTCTTTTCTGCTTTCATTAAATGCATGTAGTTGCTGTTGAAGGTCTGTTCTATTTTTTGTCAGTACCCGTATATTAATGTCATTTGCAAATTTCGGATCTTTGACTATTTGATTTCCAATACTTATTCCTCCTTTTGTGTCTGCTTCCATTGTTTTTCTAACAACACTATGATCAGCAGAGGAGACAATGGGTCTCTACCCATTGTTTTATTCAGTTACTCATCTTACTGAACTCTCTAGTGTCTAGAGAGACACTAAAGATTATTTATACAGTGCTTTTAATGGTTTAACCAGCCTGCCCACAGTCCTTCATGCAGCATTTCTACAAAGCAATTATAGATACTTTGGCAGCTTGATTTTGCATCTTCAGCGATTAGTCCTAATATCAAGATCTGCTAAATATTGCTTCTGTCTTTCCTAAAGCCAGCATGTTGCTCAATCCATACTTTAAGGCTAACCATAATCGCTCTTGAAAGACATTTAAAGAGTTTTTGCCCTTCAAGTCTCGATTCATTGGTAGTTTCACCATAATTGACCTAGACCATTCCTCTGGCCACCTGCTTGTCTCCCAAATTTCCACACACATTTTGTGCATTTCTTTGGCTATGCCTTGATAAGTTGTGCTGGTATTCTAACTTATCCAGTACTCTTGTTATTCTTCAGCCTTTTAATTGTCTTCAGGACCTTCTCAATTGTGATTTCATCTTCTGATTCATTGGCCAGCTTTATTTTTTTGCCAAGTGTCGGAGACAAATTTGTGAAGTCTGCTTTTGACTCACGTTAGCTGGGGCACACCCCCTTAAAGAGAATTATTACTGGTAACAAGACGAGGATTCATCACTACGTGCGTAAAAGTAAATTGCAGAGTATGGAATGGAAATTGCTGACCAAGAAAAACTGTATTAAAAAGTAAGGAAATTATTTTTAAAAAATATTCTCTTCTAATAATTCAATTCAATTTTATTTGTATAGCGCTTTTAACAATTGCCATTGTCGCAAAGCAGCTTTACACAATCAAAATAA
>JAOTRS010024338.1:0-10590 GCA_028565755.1 Dinotopterus cunningtoni
ACAACCAAAAACATTGCTACCATATTTTTTACGGTAAACTTCTGGCAACCACAGCTGCCATTTTTTTACCGTAAAATGTACTATTTATTTTTTACAGTGTATGAACAGCGAGTGAAAGTGCAGAAGTGCACATAATAGCACAGAAGGGCTGCGTTCAATAACAAAAGCACTTGCAAGTGAACCGAGAATGACCATTTCATTGTGTCGCTGTTTGCTTGCTTGGTGCACACCGAGGTTCCGATGGCAGCGTTATTGTCACTTATTGTCAATTATTCCCTTATTCAAGTGAAACACACTAAAAGAACGAGTGCACCAGAGTTCATTTCAATCTAAACAAACATATCAAGTGTGAACACAACCTTAGTCACATCAGATCAGCTAAGCTGAACGTTCTCAGTCAGAAGAGCACTGTTGCTTGAAAGATTCTGAGAAGTTATAAAAAATGGCATAAATTCAACAGTTTAAAAAACACAATTTTTAAATACTTGTGAAGATTTTAGCTAAAGACTTTCTTTTTTTACACGCATTTTCATGTTCATGAAACTTTTTCACTTGAGTAGAATTTTTGAGAAAGTTTTATTCACACCTGTCCCAGATTAATGTAAATGTAAAGTTATGAAAACTTCACACAATTCCTTACTTGTAACTTCTATTTTATTTAGACAGTTTGCCTGTTTTATATGTTTTACTTTCCAATAGCTTCTTAACACCTACTACACTAATGAATGTAACCAACTAATGAGTTTTTCACTCCTTTTTTTGTACAGTTGTGTTCTATTTTGCTGGATGGTACCATTACTTCTTGTTCTCCGTCTTCATTTTGGACGTTGTACTGATTTGCATTATAACATGCCTGGAAATTGACTCGAACCGGAGATTCAGAAATTTCGTCAGGTCAGATGAAACTGCAACAACCTTATTAACGACCTACAAACACCACCACGACCATGACGTGTTCTGACGAAAGTCTCGCTCCTGGCATTGCTCTAGAAATTATTCCAAGCTTCATATTTATTATATTATAACTTTATATTTTTATATTATTTGATTGCTTCTCTTGCATGTTTTATGACTTTATTACTTCGCTGATCTGTTGAAAGTATATAATTTCCCATCTGCTTTGTCTGATGATGTTCTTTTAATAAAGCTGAAAACCTGTGCTAAATTCCTAAAAAGTTAAAGCTTTGAGAGGTTAAAAGTAGGCAATGCTACAGGAACAGTAAGCTCATATGTGCTAGTCAAGTGTGTAAGAGAGTTCAGTTGCAAATTTTTGCAGCTCAGAACTTTTGCTTAATTTCAATATCAAAATATTTTTGCTTAATCCCAACCTTGATTAAACAGTTTTTGAGCCTTTTCTCTAAATAATTTCACATTTTAAGAATTTTTGTAGAGATGCTTTGGGAGGACCGTCGTTACTAATAACTAATATTCTAATAAGGCCAAGGAAAATAATAGGAAACTCACTGGTACAAACAAATACAAGATGATCATCTCTTAAGACTTTCGAACACAACAGTATGTACAGTTCACACAGAATGGGTGTGAAAAACACCCAGTCAGTTGCAGGTCTGTGGCAGGAAATGTTCATGAGAAATTACAAATGAGAATTACATTTTTGTTTTGCTTTTTGTTGATTGAGCAAAAAAAAAAAAAAAAGGGTCACATCGGCAAAGAAGAAGCCAAAATATGACCAAAATAATAATAATAATAATAATAATAATAATAATAATAATGTCATTTCGAGAGTTCATATTCCGGTCATTCCCATATTCCGGTAGTGGTAAAATTTAAACATTATAGAAGTAGTGATAACTTTCGTTCTACCTGATGTAGCCCAAAAACGCAGTTTGATGTCTGAAGCCACCCCGTTAACACGCACTGGCAAGGCTTTCATATAAGCATAAGTAATATATATCTTTGTTTAATCGTTATTGACTTATGTTGTGTTGCCAGCACTGATTTTAAGGGTAAAAATTAAGGATGTGGCAACCCAAATAATCACTCTTTGGGAAAAAATTAAGTGGTAAGCAGAAAGGCATCTCACTGCAATTTTAAGCAAAGTTTTCCAGCAAGATCAGGAATTTGATAATATAATGACACAGGTGACCACATTGCTTTTTATAAAAGAGATAATTTGGGTTTAATGTGAAATTCACCACCTCATTTCATTTTAACCTGGAACAAGACATTCATCATTGTCTTGACACACAATTATGTTATTAAAACTTAATTAAAAATAGGCAGTGTATTATATCTAACAGATGTATGAGAAAAAAATCTCTTAAATCTTAAAAAAATGTGATGGAGGGAGGAGAGACCGGGATATCCTTACTATCCCCTTCGATCCCATATGATGTAATCCTCAAACGAGGCAGTTGCTTAGGATGACCTCCATAGTCCCTCTGTACAATGTGTTGAGGATGGAGGTGGAAGGTGGGGTTTGTCATCAGCTTTCACAAGACGTAGAGATTTCAATGGGATTTCTTTGCTATAGAGCTGTTTTATGTTCTCCACCAGGTGAATACCAAGGAATCTCCACAGATGGGCTATCAATTTTCTAGCTATTTATGAGCTATCGAGTATGGTCACTCAGTGCTCTCAAGACGTCAACAACCAACTCTTGGAGAGTCAGCACCCTGTCTCTTAACCTGGCCCTCAATCAGTTGTTTAGCTGCTACACTTCCTCTCTGGATGCTGACTCATTGTTCTGGCTGATGAGACACACCATATTCATGTTATCAGATAACTGGATGATTTCGTTCGAGCTGTGCTTTGCTGAAGCATCATGACTGAACAGCAATGGGCAGAGTACAGAGCCTTGGGGAGCCCCAGAGCTCAGTGTGGTGGTGCTGGAGATGATGCTTCTGATCAGGACTGACTGAGGTCTCTTTATTTAGAAATCTAGGATCTAGAGGTGGTCAGACCCAGCAGGTTCAACTTTCCAATAAACTGCTGGGAAATGATTGTGTTGAACTAAGGTCTATGAACAGCATTTGATTGTATGTGTCATTTTGTTCAGGTGGGTGGATGCCAGATAGAGGGTGGTGCCGATGGAAGAGTCCATTGAGCTGCTGAAACTATACACAAACTCCAGGGAGTTCAGTGAGAGGTCAGCAGGGTCTTGCTGTGTCCCATCGTGAGCCTCTCAAAGCACTGGATAGTGGGTGTGAGTGTGGCAGGATGGTAGTTGTTGAGGCAAGACACTGAAGACTTCTTGGGAAGAGGATGATGGTGGTGGCCTTGGAGGATGTTGCTACAACAGTACTGCTCAGACAAATGCTGAAAAAGTTAGTGAGAACATCCACTATACATTCTCTGAGCACTTTGCCAGGAAAGTTGCCTGGTCAAGCAGCCTTTTTTGTTAAACCCGAGTGTGGAATTTTCCTGACATCAGCTGTGGAAAAAAACAACTCATGATCTTTGGGAGGTGGGCTGGTTTTCCTTGTGGCCACGTCATTCTGCTTACCATAATAAGAGTGGAATTGTTCAGCACATCTGGTAGGAGGGCATGCTCTGCTGTTGTTGATGGCACCATAGTCCTGGAAGTACTAAATCGATTCTCTGGACAGTTTGGCCATCCCTAGTTTTTGAGTCAACTCATCATAAGGCAGATTCTCATGTCCTCATCTATCATCAATGGCTTTTCGTTGGATTATGTGAGACAGTGATATCATAAATGATGTAGCTAGCCACTGATATAGTTCGTCAAATTGGTGCCGTCCCTATTCTTCTCTGCTGAACGTCTTCCTGTCAGACTTTTACCTATCTCAAAACCAGTTTAGAGTGTCAAAACCAGTATGCTGGAATTAAGATAACAGAGATGTGGTCTGAGATGTCAAGATGGGGGCGGGCTCCACCTGGTATGAGCCAGGAATGTTTCTGTAAGCAAGATCTAGCGCGTTTGTTGCAGTCCCAATGCTGATGGAATTTAGAGAGCACTGCCTTTAGATTTGCTTCTTGACATCTACGGCGACAATAACCGTTCCATCAGGGTGTGTCTATATCACCTTTTTTTAAGAATAGACATCAATCCAGGTGCGAATAATGATCAAGCTAAAGGAGACAGTGGTGAGAAAAGCCTGCTTAAGATGATGCAAGAAAGAAACCTTGAGAAGAACCAGATTTGAGGAGGAACCCATCTTCTTTTGCGACACCAGAGATCGAGATTACAAAATATTCCCGTATCTGCGGTAGGTGTTGAAGAGGAATGTCACCTCAATAGATCAAAAATCAGGGATAGAAAATACAGACCAAGGAATTTCTTTGTCTTTGCTGTCAAATGTAAAACAATGTAACACATAATAAATATTAACACATGCTATCTACTGTATGTTTTTCAGTATTTCCTGATCAGGAAATTTTTTGTAGTGGTCACTTGAGTGTAGAATAAGCTTTAAGAGCTAACAATATTTGCTAAGAACAAAGCAAGTGCACACACACACACACACACACACATGCACATCATAGAGTCTGTTGATAACAGAGCTCCAAAACACACCGTCACAGTGTTTACTCTGAGACAGGTGTTGATTTCTCTGCATTCTGTTTTTAACGCCAAGGCTAAATCAACATCCAGACGTCTATTAGTCACTAAATTAGACTTCAGAGGGTTGTTCTTTATACTGATTACCGCTAGAAGAGTTTCACTTTCTCTTAAGTCATCATCTAACCTGGTAGTGTGCATGACATTCAGAATGAAATACGAATTATGAATCCCAATAAAAATGACATTTATTATACATATGTCTTCCTATGTTTAACCTAATGGTGCCCTCAGCTCAACTTTTGCACTCAGATAACAGTAAACGCAGGAGAGATCAAGACTGTATCTCGGCTAATATCCAGCCCGAGATCATATTAATGCATGACATAAATGAAGCCATATGTGTGCGCCGGAGATGTTTTTGTTTTTCTTATCAAATGTGAAAAATTGGGTTTTAACGAGAAATCCAGAATCGCCCTGCAAAATGAAAAAAATCCTTAACGCAGGCTAATATTAGTCATCTGCTTTCTGTTTTTCAGTCTTTCTTCTTTTGGATCGGGAAACACAGAGTTTCCATCTTATCAGCAACGAGCCTCTTATCTTTAAGGAGTGCGGATTGTTACCAAGACGATCCATTATAATAAATCATATCAGCACAGTTTAAAAAAAGCCAAAAACAAAAACCGCTTGACATACTTCAGCAAACAGATCAGTTGTCACAAGAGTAGACCTGTTTTGTGTTAACAAACAGGATAACGGCTAAACACACAGAGTGCATGCAGCTACGCGTCCACTGTGGGCACACACACACACATTCCAAGGACTTGACAAGAAACCAAGTCATGTATAAAAGCACTGATCAGTTAAACCATATTCTGTTAGTATCGATTTTCTGCAATTAGCGCCACCTGCAGGACTGAAGCACATGTAACTGATGTGAGACGTGGGTGAAGTTTCTGACTCTGAGGATAGGTCGAGGTTTTTTTTTAATAGTTCTTTCTATCAGATGTATGAGGTTTGTTTTTTTTCCTCTCGCTCTATGGATCACCAAAGCAACACTGGCTATAATGACCTCGATTAAATGTGCTCAGCTTAAGATTCTGTCTCTATTATTAATACCACCGTTACCCTCAACTAAATATTAAAAAAAAAAAAAAAAAAAAGGCTTTCCAAATACAGTCAGGTCCATAAATATTGGAACAACAATATGTGGAATGTTTTGTTTTTGCCATTTGTGCCAGATGTGGGCAAAGTCAAGACTTCATAAATTGGATGGATCATAAATTCATTCAATATTTATGGACCTGTCTGTGCACCTCTTGTATCATGTGTTCTTGCTTATTTGAACTAGTTAATATAAATCAAAATACTAAAAAAAAAAAAAAAACCACAAGATATCCATAAAACCAGTTACATTTGTTTATTATTATATTAACATTTATAAAATTAATAATAAAATTAAAACAGTATCACAAACATTTATTAAAGCATACGCTGGTGTTAGTGTTATGAAAACCGGAATATTTTAACTCTGTACATCCTAAATCATGAATCATTCTTAAATTCTCCAATCTGATTGATTAAATAGTGCTGATTAATTTTTTTAATTAACAGAAGATCACAGAGAAATTCTGCTTCAAGGCGAGTCTCAGGTTTAAATGAATGCTTTCGTTCTAATACGGTATTGTTTCTATAGTAACAGCAGATTAACACAGATTTAAAAAGTATAACTGTTCATAATGTAAAGCTTTCTATAATGAGACAGTTAAGTAACATTTACAGTGCTTTATAAATGGAAAAGTTGTAAATTAATCCCCCCCCCCCACACACACACACACGAAATGTTATAATCCTTACTTAAGTCGTTGTAAACAAATATACAGTTTAGTACTGACATGATTAGAGTTTATATAATGAACTGGTATAAAAGCATTTAATATAAACACGACTCAAGATGCACTCATGTCTTGAGCTGGAATTGACATTTATCTGTGTGATTCGTGTATATGCACATGGTCCCTTTTTAATGCATTCTGAATTGATAAACAAACCACATACAGATATGCAACAACTACAAATAGAGTTAATGTAATGCATCATGATTTGATATTATGTATATATACTGTATATGTAGATATATATGTACAGATAGATGAATGAAGATAAATTCTTCCCCGCTCTTCTACACAAAAGTAGATTTTTTGAGAACGAATGTTTTTTGTTGTTTTTTTTACAACAATTGGTTCCAAACGAGTAATCCGACTGGAAGAGAAACATTCCACAAGTGCTGATATTGACAATAACATCACTGGGAAGTTTAAATATATGCATCACGCCACAGTAATTGCTTCCAAGTTGTTCAGAATCGTCTCTGACCCATCTGTCTTGTTCTTTTCTTGGCTAATGCGAACTACAAAAGCTAACTAGCTTCCAACACATAAGGCTAAATCCCAAATCCCTCTCTAATTCCTGATCAAGGGCACTATTTGGTGTGTGGAACAAGGGATTGTACACCCTACAAAGCTTTCCATTTAATGTTATTTGTGATTCAACACCAAAACCTGGAAGTTAGCTCGTATTCTAAAACGGAGTAAGTGGAAATATTAAGTAAATATGGTAAAGTTTCTCAGGACCGTCCACCACCTCAATGGTTGTTTCTCCTCACGTTTGGGTTGGTGCTTTTGGAGCAAAATATACAAACAATAGTCTGTTGATAATAAATGGGGTTTGTATAACTGTTGTATAAAAAGCAATATCGCATTCGAGTTCATGCTGTTGTCCCGAATATTCTGTTATGTGCCGATATTCAGCACGACAGCACTCCCTCTTGTGTGATAGAAAACTCTTAAGCTAATTAGGCACTTTCATTAATCACTGGGATTCTCATTCGGAAATCAGTGAGAACATCCTTTTATAATAATGATAATAATAATAATAAAAAAAAAAAAACTTGATAAATGTTTTTTCTACATTTACATAATGAGAATTCTATCATTGCCAAAGAGCTTTTAATCTAAGACTGTTCGCTCTACGCTTAGATTATCGCTCAGAGTTTTGGACTGGACTCTTGCATGTCCTGCCAAGTGAACAAAAATGGAAATGTTTCAGCTTGTGAAAAGAGCCACAGCTAATCATGTCAATATAACAGGACATATCCAAAAGATGATACTTATCACATAGACAGAATTGCTAGTTTAGCCTACTAGATTTCACATTTAATTATGCCTTGCTAAAAATACGGCCACTTCATTAGTCTTCTGCTCAGCGTAATGACTAAACCAGCGATACAGACAGACTCAGTGTGGGAAAGTGAGCAAAAAAAAAAAAAAAAGAAAGAAAGAAAAATCAGTCTGAGCTAATATTTTCTCATGGCATTGTATGAATGTATGTTTTGGCCATGAATTAAAGCAGTTTCAGGTTCATACGTTTATTGAACATGTATAAGGAATACCACCCATGTATCATGTGTTAGTTTTAAAGGCTGTGTTTCATCACAGTGGAACGAAATGGATTCAAAGGCTTTGATGTTTCATGCACAGACTTTAAAAACCACCGTGCTAATTTTCCGTGGTGGGGGCAGGAGCCACCAGCCCCTCGGCGTTCTCGTCTTGGGAAAGTGGACGAGCGTGGTGCCTCCAAATCACCAGAGCAAGTCGAACCACGAAGAAAACGCAGGCGAGCGCCAAGAGAACAGCTGTGAAGGACAGATGAAGTAAGAACGTCAAGGAAAAAGGGCATCTAAAAGTGAACATGGGAAACAGTCGACATGCAAATTAACGTGGCCCTTATTAAAAGGGAATAAAACTCTAGAGATGAAAGAAAAATAATGTTGAGTGATTAATATTTAAAAATATTGACAATATGCATTACGATTATTATTAAAATCTGTTATTAAGAACGTTAACTTAAAAAAAAAAAAAAAACAACCTTCATTCAAGCTTCATTACTTTCTCTTGAAACTACAAAGTTTTGTTGAACGCTTTTTGGAGTAAAGGGAAGGACCTGAGGAGCAGGTGTCTGCTGGGAGTGGAGCTTATTTCAGGGCCGAAAAAATTGAAAACAGAGCTGTGAAAAACAGACAATACAGATCACAAATTGTTCAAGGAAACACTGCCTCCCTATTGGTCACTTTGGGAAATGATCTCTGTGCCTGCCAGTCCCAGTGAAGGAGGCGTGGCACTTGCATGCCTATCAGTCTTATTAAAAGAGGGTGTGGCTTCTGTTCCTATTAGTTCCAATGAAGATGGGAGTTAGTATCCATCTTGCAATCTATTTAACCAGCCGTATTGGGCGTCCTCTTAAAATAACGCCACGGTCTTTGTGCACGTTCTTCAGGTTTGGCACTGAATTTCCAGGTCTGGAAATCAGACATTCTGGTGCCAATAACTTTGTATAACAACCTCTAAAGACGGCATGCAAGAAAAAAACCCTTGCTCACTAGAGAACATAAAAAGAAGCCTAATGAATTTTGGGAAATCATTCTTGGAATAGATGAGGCTATAAAAAGTTCTTGGGGTCAAACAAAGTCCACAAGCCTCGTAGTGAACGTATAGACCTGAAGGTGAAGCACGCAGGTGTGAGTGTGATGACATGGTGCTGCAAAGCATGTTGAAAAGATGACATTTATACACCAGATGGCCGGTGGATTTACCAAGGCTCACAAGATGACTCCCGAATCTCCAAAAGCTTGGCAGAAGAGTAATACTCCAGCATGATAACGATCCAAAGCACAACGGCAAGATAAAAGAACTCCTTGAGGAGAGAGTAGCTCAGAGAAATTGGCTCTGAGCGATGATAAAACATCTCTCCAGAAATTCGAGCAACACTGGTTTCCTGCATGCGGAGGAGGATTAGGTTTGTCGTCAAAATAAGCACTTGGAAAAAACAGATGCGAATCTGTTTTTCTGCACCGAGTTCTTACCGTGGGGCCTACAGTAAATCTGAGCAGTTTTTATATAAGAGCAAATAATTTACTGCTCAAGTGAAATTGTCGTCCTAACTTCTGCTGTATCGGTATGCGAATTCCGTTTCTAAAAATCAGTTATAATGAAGAAGGCGTTTCTTATGTGCCTCGTATTGCCAACAAAGATGGCGTAACTTCTCTAATAATCAAATAATGAAGGAGGCGTGGCTTCTGTGCCTCAAAGAGCCAACAAAGATGGTGTAATTTCTACAAAAATCAGTTATAATAAGGGAGGTGTGCCTTCTGTGCATCAAAGAGCCAACAAAGATGGCGCATCTTCTCCAAAAATCAGTTATAATAAAAGGGGTGTGGCTTTACCAAAAATCTGTCATAATGAAGAAGGCGTGGCTTCTGTGCCTTGTATTGCCAATAAAGATGGCGTAAATTCTCCAAAAGTCTGTTACAATGAATGAGATGGCTGATCATAAATCCTCACCTGATGCTGCTGTATTCACGACACAATGAGTATAATAAAACTGATAGACGTAACGTCAGAGACTCACCGGAAAACACTGCGTTCCTGCCTGGAGCTGCTGCATCATAGTGTTTGCTCAGGATTCCACTGAGAGCCACGATGATGATGGGGTAGACGGTCAGAACGTAGCGCACGTGCTTTTCGATCACAAAGTTCTCAACAGCAAACCTGCACAAACACAACATCTGTATCAGGATGAAGAAAAAAAACAAAAAACTAACATGTCAAAAGAGAGTTTGACACTGGATCAGAGCTAACCATATGATTACTTCTAAAAGCAGAAGGCACAGAGACACAGTGGCCGCATTGGTGGGAGACATGGACTCGACATCCAACACGACGGTCAAGTTGAGGAGCGTAGCGATGCTCGTCCATGTGGCGTAAGTGGCGATACCGTTCTGAACCTGAAACACACAAAGTGAGCTGAACATCTGAGCTGCGCTATTACACAACGGTCTGACAGGCGAATATAACACGATGAGGAGAAATAATACATCTAGCAATTACTTTATTTTATTATAAAAACAAATAATTCCAGATGTGGTGCATCCATACAAAAACAGGTTAGTGTATTCTTTATTTAGTATAAAAATTATATCAATTATTATATATAAATATATATTTACTGTATATATACAGGCCTAAGGCCTGGACATTTTAATATTCTTA
>JAOTRS010024354.1:0-10589 GCA_028565755.1 Dinotopterus cunningtoni
ATGAACTTCGCCGAAAATAACACAGCTAACCACTTTATCATCTTTATAAACACTTCACCCTCATTACATGTTTGTCACAGTTTTTCAGCAAGTCTCAAAAATACACACACACACACAAATCCAGGGCGATTCACACAGGAAAGAAGATTTTCACATTCACAGTCCATGATACACTCGTGAATTTTAAACATTTAAACTTTTGTACACAGTTGTACGTCTGTGAATTGTGTTTTGCATTGTGAAACGTATATTATAAAAATATATATATTTATTTTGTGAACATGAGTTTTTTTTTGTGAATATATTTTTTTTGCATGTGAATTAGGTTCCACCCATGTGAATTGTGCATCGTGTCTTTTGTGTGAATTATTAATGAGACTATTTTGCTTCCATAATATAATGCTTTTTTCATGTTTGTGTAATTATATGTTTATAACTTTAATTGTACATATAATGTTACTTTAACATCTATGAATATATAAGTATATTTAAGTACAGAATTAATCGCCAAAACAAAGTGTTGTACATTTTTATGCATCCCAGAAAAGATGATGCATCCCTGGCATCATATACAAAGCATGTTTCGTTTGCAAAAGAACTGCGGTGTCTTCTCTTCATACTGCGGTGTCTTCTCTATCTGCCAAAACAGATTAACACTTTAGCATATATATACTGTGTGTGTGTGTGTGTGTGTGTGTGTGTATACACTAATATATAATTATTATCATTTCTAAAAAAAAAAAAAAAAAAAAATCAGACATTGAGATTGAAACAGTTACTCAGTCACTCACTACTTGAGTAGTCTTTTCACCGGAAACTTTTTTACTTTTACTTCAGTAATATTATTTTGAAGTACTACTCGAGTACATTTTTGGTTACTCTAACCACCTCTGTTGTGGGGTCTGATGGCTTGGGGAAAAAAAACTATTACACAGTTAGATCATGTTGGCCTAAAAGCCTCAGTAGGAGGTTGAGTTATTTGTGTGACAAGTGCGTGTGGTTATTCACAATTATCATCATCTGTAAGCCACACAATTGGCTGTCCATTAGATGGCAGACTTTGTGCGGTAGAGAACAAATTTCCCAGAATCCAGTTTTCCCGATTCGGAAACTTCAGAAAATTTGTTTGTGGACAATCAAATTGCGGTGTTAATTAGCAATGTATTGCCAGTAACGTTTTATACGATGACTTTGGTTAGGAGCTTTAAGTCTTTCTGACAAGTCTTTTTTTCATTGATGCCTGGTGAATTTATTATTGAGAAGTTGTTCTTTTGCTCTGTCCTGCTCTTCTTCAGTAAAGTTTTCTGTGTTAATATATTGGTCATGAGTGGCTGGTGAAGGTAAAAAGTTGTTCTAAATTGAGTTTGCTGTTCTGCAGCATATCAAAGTAGTGTTTTCATTCTTTAAGTAGCTCTTTTGGTGTCTTTCAAGTTCTTGTCTTAAGCATTTTGACTGCTGCCTGTTTCCTCTCTTTTTTTCACCTAAGGTGAGTTTTTTCATGTATGTGGTATGAAGCTTGACTTGTATGACTAAATCTCTCCACTGTTTGAAGGCCTCAGTGGTTCTCAAATGGAAAATCTTCTTTTCTTATATCACTTTCCACTACAAAAATTGATTGTCTTTGAGGTTACCCAGCTGGGTGCATTTTGTTTGTGTTTAATGCCATGTCACTGTTGTACTGTAGGTCCATACTGTTGCTCTCTCCAATGTGTTATATGGCTCTTGTGTATTCTCCTGAGTCAGTTGAGTTTCTGTACTCTTTGGGACCTACATAATATTTTCTGTTTTGCTTGATTTTCTTTTGTTTTGCGAAGGCTGATTAAAATGTTTGTGCTTACTATTCAATGGTCAGAGCCTACATTAATGGTGTTATAAGCATGGCAATTCTATCGACCACTAATACAGACAGGCACAGTGATTGACCATAATTCTTGCGGTCGATTTTGGGTTCATGTTTTGAATGGGTTAAAATCATTTGGTTGGACACTTTCTGGTTGCTGATAAGGATCTTTAAGATGCTTTTTTCCTTTGCATTGTACTCCTTCGTCATTGGCTGAAGAGACTATTTTCAGCAGTTTTTTAAAATCTTAAGTCCATTATTGTTTAACGTTAGCAAATTGGGCTTCATCAAAAAAATTGCCTGTGTTTTGTATGGCAGCGATCATGATGTTGAAGTGTTCACATCCAGTCAGTAGTTGATATTCTACTCTGATGTGGACGTTGATCATGATCATGGTAAAATTTTCTTGCAGTGTGATTTCTGACCTTTAGCCCTTGTGTTCTGTCAGGGATTGAACTTGTTTCGGTTTCCCTCAACTGTATCATATTTGCAGAGCTTGTCGGCTGCACAAAATTATTTGGGTGCTCAAGTGATGACACTATACGCTGGCAGCATGATAAAATGCAGCCGACCAGACATACTGTATGCTGGTGGCTTTGCGTATACAGTGTTTGTTGTAATTGCCCAAAGTGGATCGCAGAAAGACCCCATCAGACTTCTGGAAGAATTCAGGTTGGATATTTGGCTAGTCTTCCTGGCTGAATTGGTCATGTTTAATAAAATTGGTTTCCTGACATGGACCTAACTTTTAAGCATAGTCCACAAATATTTGATAGGTATAGAGCTCCAAAAGTTTCAAATTTTCTGCTATATCCATTCTACACCTAGCTTGTATGTGTGTTTGAGATCATTGTACAGCTGGAACAGTCAATTTGGTATGTTTAAACCAGCTGATTTGAGGTTCTGCAGGAGACTTCTGATGTAGTCTTCTTTCTTTGTTATTTTATACACTTTGTGCAATGCACTAGTTCTATTGGCAGTAAAACGTCCCCAGGGCATTATGCTACCACCACCATGTTTATCTGTTGGCACACTGTTCTTGAGGTTAAATGTCTCACCTTTACTCCTTGAAACATACCACTGTTAAACCCATCAGGAGGAATGTTTTCTTCTTTGTTCATGTGGTCAGCTCTTTGTCCATGTAGTCAAGCTTGAAGGTGTTTATTTTGGGACTTCTTTCTTGAACAGCAGCCTTTTATTCCTTGGTAAAACTCTCCAATCGGTGATTCCTGGGTTGTTTCTGATCATCTAAACCAATGGGGGTTGTAGTGTAGTTCATATGCAGATAAACTCTTACTGTAAGGCTGTACAAATGTACAAACACCTCCCACTCTGTTACACTTGTGTTCTTACAAGACTGGTTAGGTAACCTGTAAAAGCATGCTTTTAAATATTTGTGAAATGAATAGGGGGAAGATTAGGAAGATGCTTTACAAGTGGCAGGACTAACAGTAACCCAGAAATGCACGCTGACAGCTCTGTATCAAGTGTCATTGAGTGATCACAGCAATTCCCACAGTGTTTTAGGAACAAATATGTGTTAGCCTTTGCATAAAACATAGAAATAAATGCAGTTTTTATGCAAAAAGTAAAACACTTTGCAGTGTGATTTTTTTTTTTTATAATTTTTAATTTTTTTACTAAAACAAATGTGTGGTCACCTGTTATTATACAGCAGTTTGCTTATGATCATTTTCCAAATTAACTAAGGAATAACTTATTCTACTTTTTATAAATTTTGCTCACTGCTATGTAACTTTTTTTTTTTTTTTACTGTAAAACTACAGTGCTACAATGACCATTGGTAAAAGTGAATTTAAATGTGATTAAATTTGCAAAGCATTCCAGTTCCTTAGATTATTAATGATATACGTACAGCTGCAGAATCAATATAGGGAGGCTGGTTGTTCCCTCACCCTCACGTTTTTTTCTCTCTAAGTTAATAAGACAAATAAATGTAGCTTGTCTTTTTATAGGTTACAAACCACAAAGTGCTTTATTTTGAGCACTTTCTTGTGTCAAACATTTAAAATTACAGCTTTACTGTAATTGTACCACATGTCAGACCTTAACTACATTTCAGTATAAGTGACTATACAGCCTGTCATCTTTGCCTATAATAGGAGCATAAAAAGCATGTGACCAGAGTCTGCCCCTGTCACCCATCCCCCACCCCTCCCCATAGTTATCTGCCGGTTGTCATTAGTCAGGTAAAAGTGATGAAGGTCACAAGTCTTGCTGACCAGTCTCCTACCCAGGTGTCTCCTCATGCCCAATGCAGGTGTCAAGCCTTTTTTCATTCTCACTCTAATGCTCCGCACTCATAAGGCCTCAGTTCGGAGTATGCCAGGTGTCAGATGGTTACCAGGGCAACAAGAATTAAAATAGAACAGAGAGGGAAGTTTCTTCATTGCTGTTGCTGTGGTAATGAAGCAAAAACATTATCTGATTTCTCTGATGGTCAAAGATGATCTTCTCAGCTTAGTTTATTTATTTTTAATTGTATTTTTTTTTGTGGTTGACTCTTTCTCCACCA
Organism: Dinotopterus cunningtoni; assembly: GCA_028565755.1. Classification (NCBI taxonomy): domain Eukaryota; kingdom Metazoa; phylum Chordata; class Actinopteri; order Siluriformes; family Clariidae; genus Dinotopterus; species Dinotopterus cunningtoni. The sequence continues at coordinate 4,377 of JAOTRS010024354.1, forward strand.
GAGAGAAGTGCACAGGCTGTTTATCCTGATGTAACCCAAGATACACTGCATCATGCATTGCACATGTTACATAATGTATATGGTCTACGGTATAAACCGTGTCTTTTTTATAATGGATTTTCTCATTCCAATATGTTTGGAGATGGAGCATTATTTTTTTGTGTCAATGTATCCAAACCACTTTAAGACCTGCATCAATCTCCTGGTCTCCTAGGTATTTTCTCTCTCTCTACCTCTCTCGCTCTCTCTCTCTCTCTCTCTCTCTCTCTCTCACCCCTCCTCCCCCTCTCTCTTCTCTTGCTTTCTCTCTGAGAACAGTGATACAACTTTTATAAATTTGTCATATCTTTCAGCACTAATGCTCACTTTTTTTCATTGCTTAGGCCTACATGTTGGTTGTTAGCATCATACATTGTACATTGGTTAAATAATTACATTGGATGTGATTATGGTTTAATTGGATGTGAATACTTTCTTCATTGAAAATTATGGTAGTAAAGGAATACTCATGATGTCTCCTTACGGTATGCACTGTAATATTGATTGTTTTTTATTTCCTGGAGAATGTCATTTTCCAATTCGCACTAACATACTACAGTCTTTTACAAAAGTATAGGAACACCAAGGAGAATTATTTTGATTATTATAAGACTTTTGCAATTAGATCAGTTATGAACATGACAATAAATCAAAATGTCAGCTTTGATTTTATGATATTTACCTCTAAATGTGTTAAACAACCTAAAAAAAATCCTCTTGTGTAAACCCACATTTTCAAGTGTTCATAAATATTGAAATGTGAGCAATGTGTGATTCTTATTGCCCAGATGTGCCCTGTTAGCTTGTTTGTTTAAACAGTTAGTAGCTCTGAATGTATACTCTTGGTTCAAGCCCTGTTTCACTTGTAAAGACTTGACTCATTTACTCTCACTCATCGTCTATACAGCTTTATCCTGTATACAGGGTTGCAGGGGGCCTGGAGACTATCCTGGAGACACAGGGCACGAGAGCAGGTTACACCCTGGACAGGGTGCCAATTCATTGCAGGGCACACACACACACACACACACACACACACACACACACACACTACAGGCTTTTTTAAGAGCAGCAATTAGCATTATGCATTATCTGCATGTCTTTGGACTGTGGGAGGAAACCACAGAGAAAAAACACCAAGCACAGGGAGAATATGCAAACTCCATGCACACAGAGGCGGGACTCGAACCTTGGCCGGGAATAAAACATGGACCCTAGAGGAGACAGTGCTAACCACTAAGCCACCATGCTGCCTGTAAAGACTTATTTTCTTGTAAAAAAAAAAAAAAAAAAAGGATAAACTATCATGAAAACCAGAGGGCTGTATATGGAAGAGGAGCAAACTATTTTGAAGCAGAGAAAAGAGGAAAAATTTTTACATTAACAGCTAGGCATTAAACAGATTGACCAAACAACAGCAGTTAATGATGACACATTGTGAGAGCTTTAATAAAGATCCCAAAACAACATGTAAAATCATTAAAAAACTTCACAATGTAGCAGTGAAAGTATCACATTATACACTTTTAAGAAGACTTTAAGAGCAGAAAGATGGAGGCTATACCATAGGATGCAGTACAAGACTAGAATCCAAGAGTTTGGTGATAATTCACAGGCTTGATGCATTTATTGAAAGCAATAAATATGCACCTTAATATTGATTTCTTATTACTTACTGGAATCTGTTCCAGTGCATTTACTTAGCAGACTGCTGATTTGGAGTGATACACTGATTGTTCAAGTTTCCTTTTGACAGCTAGGCATGGTCATGAGCACTTCTTAGTGTCCATCTTATAAAACTTTAAAACCCAAGTTATTGTATGTCTAAAATGCCTAAACTTATTGACTCCTTCTCTTACTGTAGCAAAAGAGAGAGTGCAGTGTGATTTGAGGTAGTGTTATTGAACACAGGGGATTTCTGAGCTGTTGATTGCTTCTGTTCATGAGAGACCATCTATTAAATTACAAGGTATACAGAGTAAAAGAATAAGGGAAAGGCCAGATATGATTCGTACGGTTTTGTGACATGCTGTAATACTTATTGTGGCTATTGTTTTAAACCAGAGAGAGAGAGAGAGAGTAATTTCTCCCTGTACTTCTGCCATTTTATTTTCAGTGGTGACTTGCTGCAGGGCATGTGGCTGTACATGGGGATGATGTCCAAATGAGAGCTTTTAGAGTCATATAATAAGGCTGGCTGTATAGATTCACTTTCAGTGTTGTCATTTTCATCTCTCTGCACAACTCATGACCCCCCCTCGCTCGCTCTCTCTCAGGACTGAGATGTAAAGATTGTTTTAGGCTTGTATATGTGTAATATAGACAGCGGTGCACTTACAGTGTATAAGTGCAAAATCTACCATGATTACATGCTTATGGCCTTTTGTGTCTGTTTGTATATGGTGAATTTTTACATTTTATAATTTTTCTTTATTTAATTATTATAACATTTATTATTATCATTATTAATGCTGTTATCACCACCCTCTTCCTTTCTCTCTAATGGCATGATGCAGATTATACTGTAGAAAACCATTTCCTCATCCTCTATCTCCTTACCTACAAAAACAAGCCCTTTATCACCATGCCTTAAAGTAACTAATTATCTAAAATTGCCTTTCTTTTAAACAAACCTTGATAACAGTTGATGCTGGAAAAGCATTCGTATGATTACAATTGCGGACCTCAATCTGCTTTGAGCCTTTCATGGTTTGTCTTATTTCCTGGAAATTCCATAGCACAATTAACTTATCACAAGAAAAAAGGTACAAAGGTACTGTTTTTGGCTAAACACTAAAAAATGCCCAAATATGTGTCTACATTACTGTTATTTAAAATCAGTTAATTACTTTAGTTTTGCAAATCCTCAGAAATGAACGTAATGGTCTGGGTAGTTTAATACTGTCCTTTTGGTACAATGTAATACCAAAAAAAAAACACACCTTTTTCCTGACACATCATCGACTGGATGTAGCTTTTAATCTACCAGGTGTGTATAATTCATGCAAATATGTAAACAATGCTGCTTGTGCCGTTTCTTCTTTTACACACCCACACAATGTCATGCATCAATTGCAAACTGGCCTCAAAGCTCAATTCACAAGTTGCTTTTTGCTTTGTTGCTGATGCTGAAGTTAAAGTTTTATGTAATATATGTATATATATTTAATGACATTCAATCAAACAGCTAAACTTACCGCGATATGTTTCCTCGGGTTAGAAGTTGATTAGAAGTTGAGCTGTTCTTTTGCACTGTGTGTAAGCGAAAAATGCTTCGTCTACTTTGAGGCCAGGGGCATTCATCCTCTTCTATTGTACCACTGGAGACATATGCCTCTGCTAATTTTATGTTTTTATTCCCTGTCTACCACGGCTAAAGATTTTTTCCCGGTGTGCCGCCAGTTTGTGTGTGGGCATATGACTACATGTCATTATTGTTACTTCGGCTGATTGGACAAACAGAGGCATGTGATTATTGTTGCTACGTCTGATTGGTGAAACAGAAATGTGGTAAATCCACCAGCTGCATGTGTAGAATAAATGGTAAGAAAAGTAACTAGTCGAGTGTAGCCAATTGTAGTAATTTCTTCACAAATGTACTCAAATAAAAGTAAAAAGTATGGTGCACTAAAACTACTCAAAGAAGTAAAATTTTTTTTCAAAAAGTTACTCAAGTAAATGTAACAGAGTAAATGTAACTCGTTACTATCCACCTCTGCATATGTACATAGAAAACTAATGATCATCTCTGATTTGCTAGTGAAAATGCTATTGTAAATTTTCTGGATATCTGAAAATAAGCAAAACAATAGTTATATAGTTTAAAAAATATATTGACACTAAATAAATAAACAAGCAAATAAATAAATACAAGGTAATTCACTCGAAAGAGGCCCCAAATATTCTCTAATAACTTCTGCTATGATGAAGCAACTGAACCCAAAAAAATATGCTACATACCTTGACATACGTGTAAACGGTTGCATTACATGCAATGCTGGAAGTGATCTTCATTTTTTGCCAGACACATTTTGACGTAGAGCTCTTTGTTCCTGTACGTACCAGAACCAGTAATAGTATCTGACTCTTTTCTTAATGTCTGCACAATGGCTATGGGACCTACCTAGTCGCTCCTACTTTGGGGCATCCCAGTGTGGTCAAAGCTCTATATACTGCGGAGCACATTGCACATTCAGATTGCTTCGTCCTAGCAAGAGTTATTACCGAATATTCAAGGCCTCTTTCAAGTGAATCACGCAGTATTTGGCCTTAGTGGCCACGTCTGTAGACCATACTGAATATTGTGAGCTGTACTTTGGCACCAGTTTCGGCACAAATATGACAGATGGCTCAATTCGGCAGTGAAGTGGCAATTCCAACTTGTTTGTGATATCGTTGGCTTTCTGAGGTCAAATGGCATTAATTTTTTGCATCCTCAACTTTGCACATATCCTTACTAAATAGAAACTTTTAGTTACCAGGTTTGGTCTGTGAACCTTTACATCGGTACCTCTCCTCTTGGTGAGGGCTGGGGTGAGCAGTGGATGGAAACATTGGGGCCAGTGATTAAACAGACTCTGAGCTGGGATGACATAAATTTCTTTCTTGAGGGACACTGTTTAGGGTCTTTAACTGGAGGAGTAGTGAAAAGGTTTTGTCCAAGAGCCAGATGATAACCCCACAAACTTGGGCAAAATGCATTCTTTAAAGAACACTTTTATTTCTAGAAAGGGAGTGAGCTTTGATGTTACCAGTATTTGACCCTGTGCAATCACAAATGGTGAAGTAAAATCTAGAAGTGTGCCCCTGGGCTTGACGTGACTTTTATTTTTTTATATTCAAGATTTTTGCCATTTGTTGATAATGAATGGGTGAAGTTCCCCCTCAAGCCAGAGCAGCTACTCCTCCAAAAGCCAGTTTTACTGCCAGCAACTCTTTTCTGAGTGTCTAATCTAGAAGCCTGGAAAGCCTGGAAATGTGAAATTATTATGAAGGACAAAATGAATGTGGCTCTCTGTGTTGAAGTGAAGGGTTGAAAGTGATGGCTTAGAGAGTGACCTGAGTGGTGTTACAACGCATTGGGCCATGAGGTTTTGTAGACTGTCACAGTAAAAACACAGATGTTTTGTCCACAATGCTGATGTTCATTCTTGTTTGTTTTAACATGTGTGGCTGGCTGCAGGTAATGTTGAGCAGTGGTGCCGAATTGAACCTTAGCCATTTGTGTAATCAGATGTTCAATACATTCTTGCTGCTCACTAATAACTCTTCCCCGAGCTGTCAGCACCTGACGCAAGCCCAACTCAACCAAGGCATCTGCTGGATAGCAACGTATTTAGATTCAAATGAACATGAAGAGGCAAGTGCAAAACCAATATGAGTATCAAAATCAAAGAAAGAAACTAGCATGAGTCATGTGATCGAAAAATAGTATGGTCCAGGGCAGAAAATGATCAGATACAGGAATCAAGGTCAGATTGAGTGTATGAATTATGATAGTCTGGTGAACCATATAACCATGAGTACATGTGCTGGGAGATGAACCACTGCTTCTACAAGGAGCAGAAGCGCAGTGTTCCGTCTGCAACCTAGTCAGTGATGGTGCTTCCACCAGGTGCAGCATGGCACGTATCTGAAGCAGCCCAGGATTAGCTTTCCATGCTGCTTTGCTAAAGATCTGTGCCTTGTCTGTTTTTGCCCTTAGTGGTCATGATTTTATGTCACACTGGATTCTGTGAACTGTACTTAAGTGGTGATTCCAGTGGATGTATGGTACATAATGAGTGACACATAATGCTTAATAACCATTTACAGTTACATTTAATGATATAGAATGACCAAAAGGCCGGTTATTTGCTGATAGCAGTTACATTATAGCAATATACCCCTATCTCACCTACGCGGTTTCGCGCAGTGGCCGTAAGTACGGTTCATCATGTTTCATCGCGAGTTTTGGCGCCGTGATTAGGTTTCCATCTTTCTGCGCGTCGGTCCTCGCATGGTCAAACCGCATAGGTGAGATAGGGGTATAACAGCAGGAATAACAGAGGGGGGCCGGTTATCGGAGGCGGGGCTTGTAGGACGCCTTTCACACACACACACCATTCCGGATTGGGAATGACTGCTGTTTGGCTCACTGATTGCATAAATTGTCTGAATAATGGATTACATTTT
>JAOTRS010024378.1:0-10586 GCA_028565755.1 Dinotopterus cunningtoni
AACAACTGCCAAGCAATTTACTATAGGTTATGACCCTGAATTTTAGTTGAGTCTATAATTTTTAAACCTTGTTATAGGAGTGGAGATCTCAAAAAGTGGAATGATATGAAGTAAATGACTTAAAATCCATAAATAAACACATTAAATTGCTGCATTATTATGCTTTGTAAAATAAATAAATAAATAAATAAATAAATAAATGATTGAATGAAGATGCTGCAATGCATTACCACTTTCCCCTCCTCTTTTAAGTGTTTTTAAAAAATCTAAAGTTATCCAGTTGGTTGTACGAATTAAGCCACTCCAGAGGCCCTAATTCTATGGCTTGAAAAAGTGCCAAATATGGTGCACACTAGGAGGTTGATTAAAGTACTCTTTCTCAATTTCTCCTATCAGTTTTAACATGTCCATGCTTAGAATATGATATCAGTAAAAATATATCAGCAAAAGTGTGTACAGAATTGTGTTTAAAATATTTTATCACTTTTTGTGTCTTGCAATTAACATATCTTATAATTAAACAGACCATTTTCAATGTTAAAAACATATAATTTTTTAACATTTATGAAATCAACAGCATTTGAAGATTCATGTAAAAAAAATCTGCCTCAATTTTTAATCTCACACAGATTTTAGAACATTTCATAAAATTTTTAATAGCCAAAAGTAACAGTTTTTATAATATTTCGTGTTAGCCAGAAAAATGCTAGCTGAATGCTTTCACATTACAAATCCAAAGAGGACATAGTAGCAGATTGATTGCATTGTTGGTTATAAAAATATATTCTCTCTTGTACATCTGCTAAAGTGTAGATTGTAAGAAATTATAAGTCTGAAGCTGTCTGATGCTTAAAAAAAATTGTAAAAAAAACAAAAACAAATACAAATACTGTATATAATAATAGTAAATAATAGTAATCTAACTATGTCCTGGTGTTGAGGACTAAGTGACAGGATAAAACTGAATGACATTTATAGAAGACATCAACCACAGTATGTCCATAAATGATGATCTGGGCAAAGGTGGCTTGTACTGTAGCAGTCCTGCAGTCATTCCTGACCCTTGAAAATCTACAGATAACCTGTCCAACTGTAAGAGAATTTTTACTCTCTTGCTCTCTCTCTCATAGATCTGATATTAACATGCTAAATCTTCCATGCTGCTAGCTTCCTGTCTTTTCTTGCATCTGTTAATAAAGTGCTAATGCTCCCACTCTCACTTTGTTATTATCTCTTTATGTCTCTTTCCCCCTTTCCCCATAACTCGAGCCAACACCTTCTGGTTCATCTTTTGACGAACATCTGTCCAACTTCCATCTTTTGTTCTTCAGGATTTCACCAGGACATTTAATAATGTTTATGTTCTTTGTAGTAACAGATGACGATGGCACAGATGTTCGGTCAAACATATAAAAACTCTATCTTTTGCTGTTAATTAACAATAGCCTTTCTGACAGACAATGTGTTTTTGTGTTTGACTGTCTCTCCTGGCACCAGAAAAGCTTATCGAAGCACAGCTGACCGAGCAGCTCGCTTATTCAACTATGCAACTTTAAAACTTTACACCAATTCACTTGCAGAAGAGACCCACCTGTTTGTAGGAACTGAACACAGGAATCATTCATGAACACTGGCACATTACTGGAATCTGCTCGTGTTTGGCCAGTAGAGGGGTTCCTAGGAGGTCAGACTTTCTGACGTAAAGCAGGCAGTCCGACTTACTGAAAAAATGTCTACCTGCTATCCAAATGCTGGAATAAGCGCAATAGTGTAGCAGGCTTTCTACTTTCATAACTTTATTCTGTTATTCTGCTCAAAAAGTCCAAATTTGACTTAAACACATTGATCCAAAGAAATAAATGTTTAGCGTAATACATTCATTATTTGTGTTAAACATAAAAAACAAGTGATTTAGGATGCTTTCAAAAACAACATTTACATAAATTCTCTGTTAGTAAAATGCACATATATTTGCATCACTTATTTGCTTTCGCAAGTCTGACATCAGCAGGCTGCAACTGCCTATACCCATGATATGGCCAAAGGGGCGAGGCCACAGCGCTTACCACTACATTCATGTGCTGCCATCATTATTGCTAGCTACATTTTTACATTTTCCTGGAATGACATTTACATTTTCCTGGAAAGACATTCCTGGAAGGACATGGACTATTTGTTTTGCCTATTTCTGATGACAGTGAGACAGATCCAAGTCAGGTTAAAAGAGACAAAAATCACAGGGTGAATCAGGTTAATCGCAAATCTTTGTAAATGTGTATTATGTTTTTTGATACATAGGATCTTTGCTGTTTTCCCGTAAGCTGCTGTTAGGATAAAGACTTCCTGGACCCCCCTTCAGTTTGCTTATAGAGCCAACAGATCTGTGGATGATCAGTCAACATGGGAGCGCAACATCTGGACAAATCAGAGACTTTCGGTTAGTATAAATAGCGTTAGCTTTAGCTTTTAGCTGTCTAGCTTTGGCTGTAATATGGCTGCTGTTACCTAGCCCAGCCTCTTCTCTTCTTTTATTGAATTAACAGAAGCAGCTTCCACAGCGCCCCTCACTGGCCGGGAGCCCGTAACCAGGCAACCGCCTGTTACACCCCCTCCCCCTCGGAAGAAGGCGTGACTTAGCTGAAAAAGGGTTTTAAATGAACTATGTCGACTGTGAATGGTCCGGCTTGATTAGTCAGTTTCACCTGGTAGTTAACCTTATTAAGAACCTTGATGATTTTAGCTGGTCCTTTCCATTTCGGAGCTAGTTTGGCCATGTGCGAGTCCTCCGCCCGAGACTGAGAAAAAGCACGGACCCACACAAGGTCGTCCACATTGTATGTGGCAGCCCGTCGTCTGAGGTTGTAGTACTTCCCCTGGCGCTCCTGGGCATGGGCTACGTTGCTCCGGACAACCTGGAACAGAGCTTCCTGATGCTTCCTGATTTAACATTAGTTAAATTACCCAATTACCCTATCACAAAAGACTTTAAATATGTCACTTTCAAGCATATTTGCACACACCCTGGACGTTCTGTTACCCGGGTGCAAAAGACACTTTAAATATGTGACATTTCCATTTATATTCCATTTATATTCAACTTCATTCCCACACAAAAATGCCATAAATTCTATATCTCTATATTGTACAGCTGTTTCTTATTTTTCTATATTTTTTCATATTTTTTTCTTATATTGTATATTTTGTACTGTACAGTTATGCTATTTTATTTTAATTTTATATTTAATTTTATTTTTTCTTAGTCAAATTTACCTTCCATTTTTTTTTTCATTTTTATTTCCTATTCATAGTCTTTTATTTTAAGGTCACGGGCAGTTGTCTAAGCATTTCACTGCATATCATACTGTGTATGACTGTGTATGTGACAAATTGAATTTGATATTAAGGTTGCAGAGATGTTGGGATGACCAGCTGGAGGAGACTACAAACAGCCTGTTTGGAGATCTGACGATACAGGAATTGGTTTACTATGCAATAATGGATTTTTTTTAACATCAGGATCTAACCTTGCCTCTTTCCACAGTGTATGAAGCATTTCATCCGCCTTCTGGAGATCATTGCCTCTGTGCACTGCCAGATGGGCGTTCGTGGTTTCTCCCTCCCAGCGCCGTAACAGGAAATCAGGTATGGTGTTGCATTGCCCCTTTCGGTACTGAACTACAAACTCGAATGCCTGCAGTCTGAGCACCCATCGAGTTAGGCGTGTGGAGGGGTTCGGCTGATTAAAAACCCAAGTCAAAGCAGCATGGTCTGTGATTACTAAGGAGTACTGCCTTCCACATACTGACGCCATTTCTCCACTGCCCAAACCACCGCCAGACATTCTTTTTCTGATGCCGAATATCTGCTTTCAGCTCCATGCAGCAGCCGGGAGGCGTAGGCGATTACATGTTCCCCATCCTCGTGATCCTGGGTGAGTACTGCCCCCCAGGCCAATGTTGCTGGCATCTGTCTGCACCTTGAAGGGGCGGCTGAAGTCTGGAGCTGTTAAAACCGGTGTGTTTTGCAGAGCTGCTCTCAGATCTTCGAAGGCTGACTGGCATTCGGGGGTCCACACCCACTTGGCTCCTTTCTTTTTCAGAGCGTGTAAAGGAGCAGCACGCTCTGAGAAGTGGGGGATGAACCGATGGTACCAGCCAGCCAGACCTAGGAAGCGCTGTATTTCCTTTAGGTTGCCGGGGATGGGGTAAGTCTATATTGCCGCTACCTTGGCTTCTTCAGTTTTTATACCTTCAGCTGATATAATGTGTCCTAGAAAGGAGAGGGATGACTGGCAGAGATTGCATTTTTTCAGGTTGAGGGTGAGACCAGCAGCTTCAAGAAGTGTAAATATTTGTCGGAGGTGGTTAAGGTGAGAAGTGGTGTCCTTTGAGTAAACAACGATGTCGTCAATGTAAACAAAGCAATACTTTCCTATGGCTTCTGCCAAAACCAAAGTCATGAGTCTTTGAAAAGTTGCTCCTGAATTTTTCAGGCCAAAGGGAAGACGGAGGAATTCGTATTGTTTGTTCTTCGTGACGAACGTTGTTTTAGGAATGCTGTCTGGATGCATCTCCACCTGCCGATACCCGCTTCGTAGGTCTAATGAGCTAAACACACAGCCCAGTAGAGTGCCTCCAAGATTTCATGGACCTGGGGCATAGGGAAGCCGTCCAGCGGAGTTTTGCTGTTGAGGGCTCTAAAGCCTACACAAAAACGCGTCCCACCGTCCTTTTTACCCACCAGCACGACTGGGGAAGCCCAGGGCGAGGTGAATGGTCTAATGATACCTGCTTCCAGCAACTTGGTGACCTCTTCCTCCACAATTTACTGTTTGTAGACAGGAACAGGGTAACCTTCTTTCTGACTGGTCTGTTGTTGGTGTAGATGTGGTGGGTTATAGCCTTGGTATGGCCAATTCAGTCAGTGCACACTGTCGGCCACTCTAACAACAGGGAGGCATTGCTAACCAGACTGGAGATGGCGGATTTGGCGACATCAGACACTTGGGGCAACGGATTGGCTACATAAAGGGAACTTTACATGTGGCTTGAAAGTAGGAGGGTGTGAGCAGCAATTGGGAGAGGGAGGATGAGGAGTGGAGGTAGCGACTGGTTGCGCACTCATCATGGCTTTTAACTGTGAGTCTCGCCTCTTCATGCACTCCACCATGGAATGGCCTATGTTGTTCAACTGCTCCTCACACTGCTTTTTCACTGTCTGACACAGGTGCTGCATCTTCACCTGGACATTCTCCAGTTTATGTTGGCATGTTAATACTTCAGTGTTGTGGATGCGTTGCAGCTCACCCACCCGATCCGACAGCTCATTCATTTGCCGGGTGAGTTTATCTTCTAGCGCCTGCAGAGCCATTTCTAGCTGACCGAGGCGGCCTGCTAGCATCATGGAAATGAGGCTTTGGTTATCTTCAGAGTCGATGGGTGGAGGAGGTGGAGGCAGCTGTTCATCGGCGAGCGGTTGCTCTACCCTATCGTTAACCTAAGGGCCCTCGTCTTGGATGAGCTCATGTCTGGTCCCGAAAGGGCCTGCTGTAAAGTTGTGAGCTACCAACCCTTTCCCAGCTTGTGCATCGGACTCGGCCATAGTTTGCCCCAATTTACTTTTAATAAACAGTGTGATTAACCAAATCCTTAAGTGAGTGTGTTGCGGAGTTTAAGATGGTATAAGAGAAGGCTGGCTAGGTAACAGCTACAAATAATAGCATCAATGTAAAATACATAATATATAAACTCTGATGGCCCCACGTTGGGCGCCACTGTAACCTGCTACTATTATTTAAAACAGTAACTTGCCGTTAGCAGCAAAGTAGGTAAGGACCACCAGAGACCACATATATGCATTCAAGTGTATATACATTTAATTATCGTGTCATACGCCGGCCTTGCACACCACATTCATCCAGTCTGTTTAAGATTTAGGGTCCTTTCTCTTTCCAACAAAAGTCCATATAAACACAAAGACAAAACCAGAGAACGTCCCGCTCTGCGCCCGATGTCCTCCGCGAGCGACGTCTCCTTTAATGCGCACACACTGCCGCTGGTGTAGGTAATCCCAGAGGAACAACTGTCGCACACGCCAACTCATGGGAAAACGCACACACAAAACACAAACAAAACAAAAAAAACCCTCCTGCATAACCACAGCAGAAGGGGCGCCGTGAGTGCACAGTAAGCACATACAAATGTGATATTAATGCCTTGGCGGGCTTCACATAAATAAACATTCAACAAAATAAACCCAATAATACTCACATGCGTAGAGGACAAATATATCCCGCATTCGGGATTAGCATAAATAGCGTTAGCTTTAGCTTTTAGCAGTTTAGCTTCAGCTGTGATATGGCCGCTGATATGGCCAGCCTCTCTTCTTCTTTTATTGAATTAACGGAAGCAGCTCCCACAGCGCCCCAGCTGGCCGGGAGCCTGTAACCAGGAAACCACCGGTTACACCCTGGTTCCTCTTAAGGAACCCTCACCCTGTTGAGTCTGGTTCCTCTCAAGATTTCTTCCTACTGCCATCTCAATAAGTTTTTTCTTGCTACTGTTGACCTCGACTTGCTCATCAGGGACTATTTAACCATTTTAATTCATACACATTTTTCACATTTTATACAAATTTCAATAATTTTCTTTGATTGTGTAAAGCTGCTTTATGACAATGATAATGATAATGACTAATGTTAAACCGCTATGCACCTAAAAGTGAATTGAATTAAAATCCCAGTACACATTAGAAGGAAGTCAGCTGAGTGCCAGAGTGTATTTATCAAATTCTGAGCATATTTGAGTCCAATTCTTCTGGGTATTGGCACAAAATGTCCCTCAAAACCACCACATAACTTGCTTGGCTCACTCAACCATTTGCTTATGGGTGGTATTTTAAGGGCTTACAGTGACCCCTAGTTTCTCCACAAAATGCTTCCAGACACTTGCTGTAAATTGTAGGCTCACAATGTTTTCAGACATAGCATATTTTTTTTTTGTAAAAGCTGATTTGTTTTGTGAGTTCAGAGATGTCCAGTGGCTGGGGAGATATGTGCCCAGGTAATTAAGTGGTACCAGAGGTATGGAGTTTCATATTTCTTCTCTTGGAGACATTGTCTAGGGATTCTGGTTGTAGGGATAATGGAAATTCTTTTGTCCACATCTCAGGATATTAAAGCAATAATTAGTGACTACAGCACAACAAATTCTTTAGAGGATATTCTGGGTGATATCGCATTGCATGGATATGTGTCAGGATCGCATTTTTTATCCTGGATGATAAAAGAGGATGATATTGAAAGTAGCAAAAAATAGGGCCCAATGAGCCTGATGCATATTTAGTCTTTTAGCTGTTTTTAAAGAATTCTTTGGTTGTATGTCTTGTTGTTGTATTACATTAAATGACATTGTTACATGTAACTAACTCTGTGATATGTAAGTATTTAACCAAACTCATATTAGACAGAGTGCAGTTTCCTGCTAAACTGACTTTATTTACTTAAGGTTTTGTGATCTGTTAATATTTAAAATATATGCTTCCTCTAGCCTGTGCCACCATTCTTACAATGAGTGGTTTACAAACAGCAGCTCTTGATTGCCATAGTTACATTTAGCAGGGGTCATTTTTTTGTGAGAAGAATAAGCCTAGATTGAATTTGGGCTTATCTTCAAACCTCTGCAAGAAAAAGGCTGTTAACACAGATATTCTGTGGATGAAGCTCTGCCTTCTGTCTTTTCATGTAATCCCAGACATAAAACCATCACTTCCAGGACTCCTTCTTCTTTCCTATGCTGAAGATAGTTCCTAAAGACATTGGCCAGACATTGGTGCCTCCATGATGGTATTATATGATGGATAAATATTTGCCTATATTTCTCAGCATTGAGGACACAATTAATTGTGACCAAATCTCCAACTTGGAGTAAATGCAGAAATGCAGACCCAAACTTGCAAGAAACCTCCAACATGCTTTACTGTTGCTTGCAGACAATCACTGTTGTACCACTTTTAAGATTTCAGCAAATTTTGACTTGTCAGTCCTGAGCACCTGCTACCATTTTTCTGTTACAATGTTTTTGTGTGTAGTAGAGTCACCTAGCCTTGTTTTGATGTTGGAGATATGTCTTTTGAGCCGCAATTCTTCTAAGACCCTATACTTCCACAAACAGTATATGGGTATACCTGAGTCCCACTGCTTTCTGCCAGTTCTTTGCTTGATGGCACTCCTGGACATCTTCTGATGTCAAAGGAAAGTGGGCATTATGGGTTCCTGAGAGTCCTGATATCAACATCATCAAATCTGTCTGGGATTACATATAGAGACAGAAGTGTTTGCCTACAGTAGTTTGCTAGACAGAGCCCTGTATAAACAGACTCACTGGCAAAGGAGATCAAAGTGGCTAAATAGAGCTGCACTGAAAAGCTGGAAACCAGGTTTTCAGCTAACAATCCTGCATTAGTGTGGAGAGACCTGCAAGACAAAATTAACTAGAGGAGACCCCCCCTCCATGTAATTCAATTAAATTTAATTTCAATTCAATTTTATTTGTATAGCGCTTTTAACAATTGTCATTGTCGCAAAGCAGTTTTACACAATTAAAATAACTATTTAAGTTTGTATGGAATGTAAATGTGTATGAATCAAAATGGTCAGATAGTCTTTGATGAGCAAGCTGAGGGCGACAGTGGCGAGGAAAAACTCCCTGAGATAGCAAGAGGATAAAACCTTGAGAGGAACCAGACTCAACAGGAAACCCATCCTCATTTGGGTAAAACAGAGAGCAGGAATTGATCTGCATTCATACTGTGTATTAGGTGGCAGGCAGTTCAGTGTAACAGTTGATGTTAATTGATGTTAATATGGAGTCCAGGTAGTTATTAGAGGCTCAGGTAGACTTGTAGGAAATTTCAGTTCTAAACTATCGAGTAACTGCAGCCAAGTCAAGTCCTCAGAAAAACAGCTGTCAACATCAGTCGAGGCCAGAACCTTCATGGTAGAGTGAAACCATCCCCAGACACCAGACGCATCCCAACAAGACACACGGGGCATCCATGTGACGGGATCTCTAACCAGAAGCGGGGCACCAGGATAGGGCAGAGGGAGTCTGGATCACTGGCAGCTCAGGAACAACATGTGTAGCTCGACAGAGAGGGGGAAAGAGAGAGGGGGAAAGACAACAGGAGAGGGGAGAGCAGAAGAGGAGCGATAACAGTTAGGTATGGTCACAGTCACATAATGTATAATGTGAATGTGTAGAGTGCAAGCAGAGACTCCGGCAGGACTAACTATAACAGCATGACTAAAAGGGAGAGGCAGAAGGAAACACAGACATGAGGGCTCCCTGAGATGTAAAGCAAACAATCACCTCATCGTCAACAAACCTGAGTGATCAATAGGAGTGGGGAAGACAGCATCTAATACCAGTTCACCGTAATACTCTACTTCCATGAGTCCCCCAGATCTGCGACCATTTACTGTAATACTTTATATGTCAAAAGTAGCATTTTAAAATCAATGCGAAATTTCACAGAGAGCCAATGAAGTAAAGATAAGATAGGGGTGATGTGCTCGTATCTTCTGGTTCTAGTGAGGACACTCGCTGCTGCATTCTGGACTAGCTGAAGCTTGTTTATGCACCTAGTTAAACAACCAGACAGTAAGGCATTACAATAGTCCAACCTAGAGGTGATAAAAGCATGAACTAGTTCGTCTGCATCATTTAGCGACAATTTATTCCTTAACTTGGCAATATTTTCGAGGTGAAAGAATGCTATTCTGGTAATATTATCTACATGAGCTTCAAATGAAAGACTAGGATCTATAATCACACCGAGGTCTCTTACTGTTGCACTAGATAGAACAGAAAGGCCATCTAAAGTTACGGTGTGATCTAAAATCTTGCTTTTAGCTGCATGCGGTCCTATGACTAGAACTTCTGTCTTATTCCGATTAATTAGTTAAAAATTAATTAGCATACAGTCTTTTATATCCTTTACGCATTGCTCTACTTTAGCAGGCTGATTTTTTTCATCTGGTTTTGCTGAGACTTATAACTGTGTGTCGTCAGCATAACAATGAAAACTTATACCATGCTAACAGATTATGTTGCCCAGAAGAAGCATGTAAAGGGAAAAAAAGCAATGGGCCTAAAACTGAACCCTGTGGACCATCAAACTCCACTAGAGAACATGCAGAATAATCACCATTTAAATTTACATATTGATAAATATCGGTCAAGTAGGATCTGAGCCAGAAGAGGGCTGTTCCCTTAATTCCTACTACATTTTCTAATCTGTGAAGAAGAATGCTATGATCAGTGGTGTCAAAAGCTGCACTGAGGTTAAGTAATACAAGCATAGTTACGCAACCCTGATCAGAGGCCCATGGGAGGTAATTTACTAGGTCATTTACTACTTATGTAAGACAAAAGATAATATGGTCATGAAGTCCTTTGAGTCACTGGTATTGGCACACCTAAAGAACATCACAGAGCAGCTATTAAATACCTGTCACATCTGTGCCACCACAGTCCGGGGGAGTGAGATCCGGTTCCCCGGACTATTGAGCCGAGGCTTTGTCTCCC
>JAOTRS010024388.1:0-10586 GCA_028565755.1 Dinotopterus cunningtoni
GATCTTTGAGTTCATCTCATAAAAAATGGGAGCAAAAACAAAAGTGTTGCGTTTATATTTTTGTTCAGTATAATTTATATCTAAGTTTATAGTTCTGGAACGTCCATGAAACACGTTTGTTAATGTCCTCCTGTCTTACCTTAGTCTAGAACTTGGTGCTGTCGATTGAATATGAAACATTTCCCCAGGACATAAGCTCTTCCTGTGCATACGACAAGAAGAATTCACACGTTCGCTCAACAAGCACCTAACGAGGCTCAAGCCGAACAGCCTTCATATCAATACACGGCGAGATCCGTAGTAATTACCTCACACATCAGTCACTCCTGCCTTTCCCCTGCCTCGTGTACAGTACACACCACATCCATCACCATTTACCTTCATGCACTTTTAATCATATCTCCTTATTTGAAAGGAAATTACCAATATCCTCAACGGTGATATAAATCACACACACACACACAACCTGGGAATAAAATCGACTTTCCCTGTGTGACAGTTGTTCATTACAGTTACAAAGCGTCGCCTGCAATCTAACACTTTAATAGTCTGTCTGTTTGATCAACAAAGGCGAAGGAGGCTTAAATGAACTTTGACACTTTGGCTAATGTCTGACAAGTAAAAGTATTAAACTCCAGCGCTGTTGAATGAATTGACCTTCGAATGCACATACCTTATTTCGTGTCAATTTTTCAGTTTACGCCCCGAATACCAGTTTATAAATTCGCTTCTCGTTCCCTCTCGGTAAATTATTTACTCTCAGCTCGTTCGTTCTTTCAGCATCCCACTGATTTTAATAGTTGGATTTGACATCAACTTAGAAAAAGTTTTTTTTTTAATTTTTTATCCAGAATTAATTAATTGATTCCTCTACCTTTTTTATTTTCTCTTTGTGTAGTACCTGCAGAGGCGACAGCAGGAGAACGTCCAGCGTCAGAGCAGAGGAGAACCGCCGCTGCCGGAGGTGGACATCAGCAAGATGTTCAAACCGCCACCACCTCCTCCGCGAATGGACACACTCCTCATCGCATGTGCCAGAAGGGGCAATCACAGCCATTAACAACCAATTACACTCCCTTTATTCTTTTATAGACGTTAATTTCCCCATCTGTACAGTGCAGGGGTGCGAGAGCGGGAATGGGCAGTTTTCCATGGCTTCTACAGTAGCCAAAAAGCCATGCAGGCTGTAAAGCAGAAGTTCTGCAATGATTCTCTAAAGTTGTTCTATAAACTAATTAGAATACTAAGAGTTCTTAGTAAAGTTTTGGTTAATTAAAATGGAAAAAATATCAGTGCAGGAGGTTGCTACTCTGGTGGGATAAATAATAATAATCCCAGTCTATGAAACAAAAGTTTTATTTTTGAATGCTGTAGGTTGTGTAGGTTTTATTAATAGTAGGATTTAAGTTATTATATGCAAAGACTTCAGCTCTTCAATAAGCGTCTCACTGTAACGAGCACTGTTGATTATTGAACCTTTTTCCGTGATTATGTTCCAGTACTTCTGGCCCTTGAGAAATCCAGAAAACTGTAAGCATTGATGAATTTTCCAGCTGATGGTCGACTTTTGAAGTTTTTCTCGGTCGGCGATTGATGATGTTTCCGTTCCATACTCTGCCGTTTACTCTCAGACTCGTAGTGATGAATCCGTGTCTCGTCACCCGTAATTACTCTTTTTAAGAAACTTTCACCTTCCTTAGAAGTAAAAGTAAAAAACATGAACATTTTGTCTATGCTCTTCTGTGAGTTGTTTCGGCACCAGGTATCCCATCGCTGCACGCTGCTCTTCTTTTGTCCAAATCACAATCAGGGCATCCATTTTTGTTTGCACAGCAGTTACAAATGAACTGATATAAGTTGTTCACACCTGACTGGGAGACAGTAGCCTTGAGTGGAAAGCGCTTATAAGACAGCATCATTTTTGACTCACCCTTATATTCCTAAATAAAAGACACAGGTAGCACCATGAGCTTGAAATCATCACCAATCTAAGGTCCAATCGGCACGTTATTACTTAGAGCCTTTCCCGTGATGTTCCAGTTGAGTCATAATCTAATAATCTAATACCCTCTAATCATTAATGACGATCCTGCTGATTTGCGTATGTTGTGCATATCCTTTACATATGCTTGTATACTTTCACGCCTCAAGGACAAATCAGCAACTACTGTCAGAACGTGAAAGAGTTTACCTCTCAGAACCTCGGCAATCTTTTCATGGCAGAGGCGCTGCAACAGCACAGCAGCTGAAGATCAGACCGAAGGAATGACAGCTCGAAAACAGACAGAGACTGAGTGCACACGACAAACAGCTCACAAGACCATTAGGTTTACCAAACACAAGTTAGAATCATGTCGCTCTGACCTTGAAGGAATCACTATATCTAATAGAATGCATTGGAAATAAAGTGTGTGCATTTCACTGCTGGGCTTCAGCGTCTGGTGTTTTTGAGGTGTGATTGTAATGGGTTGCGTGCAATGGATTAGGTTCAGAACCAGATAGAAAAGCATTCATGTTCAAGGCAGTACATTTACTTTACATTTATGACAGAATGTGCTAGATTAAAAAGTGAAACTTACTTTGATAAACTTAAAGAGAATTCCAATGCTGACCTAAGGTCAGTGCCAGACCGTGCCTTTCATACTTTCCAAAGAACCTCTCTAGTGATCTAGGGATAAATAAATACCGTACATGTTACGAGTCCTGTGCAAACCATGCACATGCACCTACTATAGGCGAGACTACCCAAAACATGACCTAGTAAACCACCAAACAAAGCAAAAGAACCCAAAGGTAAAACAGTCACAGAGTACTTTTTGTTCCCCAGCAATAACAGAAACGCATTAACCATAATAAGCTCTCCATTGCTGTTCGTTAAACAGGAAAGGATTTGGTTTTAAGAGAAAAGTGCATAGAGCTGATCATACAGGAAATCCAACAGCGCGCCCTTTTTTTTATTCCAGATCTTAAAATGTTGTGAGCGAATAAAATTTCGCTCACAACAGTCTGTAAACTTTAACAAATCCCCCCCAAAATCCACAGATTTCCCTCCTTTAGTTGTCCACCACCAGCAAGAGGCTCCCTAACTACAAAAACTCCCGCTTTGAGATTGTAATTAAATTGGCCTTGTCTGATGAAGGTGCAGAGACATGCCTGTCTAGTAAAAGAAAACTTAGACGATAGATGATATGCCAAAATCCGATGGTCTGATTAGTCAATCAACCTTCTTTTAGTAATATGGTAGGAGCCAGCAGGCCAAGGTCAGAGCGTGTACGGGTAAGCCTGTGGGGAAAGTCAGTAACCATTAGCATGGTGGGAATTTTGGCTCGCACCTCCAGGGTCCTTAAGGCACAGCCTTGGCATTGAAGAAAGGATTGTATGAATTAGGAGTGATTGTATGTTGACCGGAGCAGCCGAAAGAAAATTAATTGTGTTTAAAAGTTTGCATACCCTAAAAGAAATTGTTGAATCACCCAAATAACCCTGATCAAAAATGAACATATCCTTGGATGTCTGGCCACTTAACACACAGGTTGACGCACACATACTTCAAATAGGTTTAAATAGCTATTAAAGAAGACAGCAGTACAGTACCTCACTGGTTAAAGTACTTGATTGTGGTCTGGGTTAGGGGTTACCCAGGTTCAAACCCCACCTTCACCTTCATGTTACCCCTGTTGGGCCCTTGAGCAAGGCACTTAACCCTCAATTGCTCAGAGGTATAATGTAAGTAAAGGATAAAAATGTAAGTCGCTCAGGGACAAGGGCATCTGCCAAACGCCGTAAATGTAAATATTAGGGCACTCTAAGGGAAGTTTAGGGAACTAGGGGACATTTCCACACCTGTGGAAATAATTAGTGTAATTAGTGTCTGTGCATAAACAGTCAGTGAGATTCTCAGCTCATGAGGTGACGCACTAACTTGGCCGGATGCCGCACCATGGGGAAAATAAAAGAAAGAACTGCCAATGAATCTGCGTAATAAGGTAATCATGTAAATCATGATGGGGGATCTCTTATGTTTTGGGGCTGTGTGAGCTCCAGTGGCATCAGGAAAGTTAATGGCAAGATGAATGCAGCATGTTATCAGAAAATACGGGCAGACAATTCGCATTCTACGGCACGAAAGCCGCGCATTGGACGTTCTTTGATGTTCCAACATGACAATGATCCCAAGTATGAGGCCAAGTTGAACCTCCAATGGCTACAGTTGAAAATGGAGAAGGTTCTGGAGCGGCCGTCACAGTCTTCTGACCTTGACATCATTAAGCCACTTCGGGGAGATCTTAAATGTGCAGTTCATGCGAGACAACCAAAACTTAGAGGAACTAGAGGCATTTTGCCAAGAAGAATGGGCAGCTAAGAATACCACCTGAGAGAATTAAGGACATCATGTACAATTATTACAAAAACTGCAGGCCATCATTCATGCTAAAGGGCGCGAAACACAAAATTAGGAACTAAAGGAATGTCAACTTTTGAACAGAGATTATTACCTAATGGTCATGTTTTTTTGATGATTGTGCCATTCTGTTACGCCTTACATATGAACTTGAGCCCTATAAGAAATAAAAGAAAAAATGGTACACATCTTGCAAATTCTCCCATGGTATGCAAACTTTTGAGCACAACTATGTATGTATGTCTTTATGTATGTATGTAGCCTGACTAGGTGATTTCTGAATAAACTCCAGAATAATTGGTGCCATTTAGAAAATAAGCAGATAGTGGCCAAACCTAACATAGGCCATGTATTCTAGGTGATGTCACTAATTAGTTCTCACCTATCTGGCTGAAGAGTTGTGCTAATTAAAATCAGCTGGTTTAGTAAATGACTGGAAGAAATACACAGTAGAACTTTTACTTTCTAAAGCCGGGGTGTCCACCTCTGCAGAAAAATAGCTCAAATTTGGAATTCTTAAGTAAATTGCGAACTTCTGTGGTGAATTTCTGCACATGATGCAATCAAGCAGGCATGAATCGAGCGAGTGAGTACTGAAGACATTTTTTTTTTTTTGACTTAGCCGGTTCCAGCAGGTTTGGAAGAATAAGGGACTACATACTAAATACTGATGTTTGTATGGCAATTTCATTGTATAAAAGAACAAATTGTTCTTATTAGCATGATACATTAAAGTTCACTTGTCTCAATACTTCTGGCCACCACTGTGTGATGAATATTTTAAGCTTAGGGTATTGTATTGTTTTCTACAAACTACTGTTTTGGCATTATTTTTTCCTCCCCTTGATTTAAAATAAATTACATAATATTGTCCTGCTTGGTAATTCCCAGTTTTCATAAATACACAGTGCTTTTTAACCATTCCTGAACAATGTTTGCAGTGTAGCAGGGCACATTATTCTTCTAACAGAGGCCCAGGGGCGATTCTAGGGTCAGACTTTTAGGGGGAATGTAACGTGTATAACGTCTAGCTATTAGTGCTTTGATACTAATAGTAATCATTATTTTATCATTAACATTATTATATCATTATTATTAGTTATATAACACCAACACCAACATTAGAATTACTAGTAGGTAACATGATTTTCATGCCAATATATTTATATATTATTTTTATTATTTATTTTTATTTAAATAAAATGATAAATAGAATATGCTGGACATTAGGCCTATAACTGTGTGGTCTTCACACCTGATTCTTTTTTGCTTGTTTTCTTCCATGTTCATCCTGCTCTCTCTCTCTCTCTCTCTCTCTCTCTCTCTCTCCCTCCTGACTGGTCTCTTTCTCAGTGCTGTCAATTAAATGTTTTTATAATTAATAAAAGCTATAAATGCAATTAGTCAATATTGTTTAATAACATTTTTCTAGCTTGATTTATATTTTTGTGGGCAATGCAGGGAGAAGTTCACATTATTTGAATCTTATACACTACATTAACTATAGTTTAGAAACAATAAATAACGAGTATAAATATATATTATAAATAGACTTATAAACCTAATAAACTGTAGTTCTTTTACCTGACCTCCCTTGTTGTTTTCTCTTAAACTACTTTTGTGTATCTATATATAGAATAAAGGCATCTTTGAAATGAATCAGGGTTTGTTCCAATTGGTCAGTTCACTGTCCAGAGATCTACTATAAATGTACATTTATGGCATATGCCCTTATCCAGAGCAACTTTTTATCTCATTATACCTATAGCAGGGGCTTATTTAAGGTTCCACCAGTTTGAATGCATGTTGGTGGTGGGATTTGAACCTTGGACCTTCTGATCCATAGTCTAACGCCTTAACTACTGAGCTACCCCTGCAAATATATCATAAAGCCCAAATTCAAGAAACTGACTATTATGGCATTAACTGTGCTGATTTAGTTCGCTGTCATGTTAGCGAGGCCTAGCCTATTGACGAGACATTCTTGTCTTTTCATGTCCAACCAAGCCGCTTGCCTTAAGGTATACAGCTACTCAACCCCATATAGAGCAAGCTGTAAGCACTGTATGTTCTAACACACACTTGTACTTCAGTAACTCTTCTGCGTGATGGGACCAGACAAGCTAGCCTTTGTTCTCTGCATCCAGTAATGAGCTGTGTATACCCCATGACCCTGTCGCTGAGTGGTTCACCAGTTGTTCTTCCTTGGATCACTTTTAGAGGGAACACCTGCTGTTTTGGAGATAATCTGACCCAGTTGTCTAACCATCGGAACTTGTCGAAGTAACTCGTATCTTTAAAGCTGCCTGTTTTTTCTGACTGTTCACATGCTTCCTAAACTATAATCAATACTATTAATGTCAGCTGTCCGTGGTTTAATGGTTATGACTGATTTGTGTTTTTGCTTTTGGCATATCGATATTTTACCACACATTTTTAAGAGAATTCACTGTTATTTCAAAAAAGGAAAATTAATTTTCTTATGTAATAAAATAATCATTTATCAAATTAATTTGGTCCAGGAATTCTGGAGTTTATTGGATCCAAAGACCCCGAAAACCTCTTAACGGTAAAATCTAGAGTGATAATACTGCGACACAGCAAGACTGCTGTTGGATCAGTATTAATCACAATTACTTCCCCCGTCTTTGTCACTCTGTGTCGCTTTGATTGCACACACTCTTTTAACTGGTGGCTCGTGTTCCAGTAACCGCAGCTCTTGCGTTAAATGTCATCTTCTGTACTGAATAAAAACTTTCGTCTCATCTCGCAGGAAAGGGACTAATTATACATCTATAGCAGGTGCATAATACTTTAAAACCGTGGTAGCGACTCTTTCCTTATAGATTATTGGGCAGCTTGGGGCAGACTGGATGTTTTAATGCTGCCATATGGTCATGAGCAGTGCAATGGATATAATGTTTTAGGGTAGAGATGCCCTCAACATGGCATCTGGTGTGCTGGAGATTAAATCCAATCCTGCACCTTGATCTTCTATTTTGGATGTCTCTGAAGCTGTTCATTAGTTGGAACAGCTGTGTGAAATGAGGCATGACATGGGATTTCATGCAAAGCTAGCATTTGAGGAGTAGCTACAGTGGCTAAATATTTTTTTACAGTCAGTAGATCAGCTGGTGTATCTGATCTCTTTTCTCCTTGAGGAGAAAGTGGTATAGTCACTGGCACACTGCTACCTGAATTTGAGCCTGAGTACTCTGGTTACTCTGGTTTGTCAGCATTCATATCATCTCCTCAGGTCCATGTGGTTTTCCTCCAAGCTCTCCAGTGTCTTCTCACCTCCTCGAAACAGGCAGGTAGGTGTTTTTGCTACTCCAAAAATGGCTCACGGTGTGAATGTGTATGCTCGATAGACTGGGATCCCATTCAAGATGTGTTCCTGGCTTAAACTCGCATTGTTTCTAGAACTGTCACCATCCTAACCAGGATAAAATGCATGTACTGAAGAATACAAAGTGTTTAAATAGTCCTTGAGGATAAATATAATCACTTTTTTGCCTTTTAGGTTTTATTACTGTATTTAGCAAGTCATTGCACATGAATGTGTTCAGTCATATTTGCATCATTTGTTTGTTTGGGCCAATAATATAAAGCATCTAAATGACCAGTTGAACAGTTTTAGATGAGAAATGAAAGTCAATGATGAAATAAATAGCAAGATTTAAAATACCGTCGTTTCCCCTCCCCACAGCTTTTGTATGTGTGGTACTCCACATTGTTCTTACATCAGCATCAAGCTTCTATGTCTTCTCCCAGAAACATGCTAGTAGTTAGACAGACTGTGCTAAATGCCCCTTGGTGTGACTGTGAGTCCACTGTGACCCTGTCCAGATTAAATCATATGGTGCTAAGGAACACATTCATCATCATTCATTGTATTTTTGGGGAAATTTTTCCTGATTTTCTCCCTAATTTAGTCATAGCCAATTCCCACCTGTCATCTGTGCACTCCTGCATAAAGGTTACAACTACCAACGAGGGCGGGCGAAGGCTGGCATGTGCTTCCTCCAAGCCACGTGACGCTTCTTTTTGAATTGCTTGACAGAGCTATCTGCTCATTCTGGTTGCGTGACCTCACAGACGCCCCTGATTGGCTGAGGAGTGCCTCCCATCCCTCCCCTCTGAGAGAACTCAGCCATTCAGCTCTCTCTAGGTCCCCAACTGCAAGATTCTACAGCATCACCCAGACTTCGAACTTGCAATCCCTTAATGATACGGCAAGCACTTTACCGCTGTGCTTTGCACTCATAATAATAATAAGATAGGACTCAGGATTGGACCTTGTGGCACGTTTGATTCTTTTGACCCATCCACAACCAGATTTATAAAATGATTAAACCATTTGTTGCAAATCTATGCAACTTCCTAAATAACTAATGGGTTAAAACAAAGACCTCCAACCATGACTCAAAATTCTGGACCTCCAGACTGGTGTCTCACATCTTTAAAATCTTCCCGAATAGATTCAATGGCTTAGACTCTACAAATCTCTAAAACAGTTTGAGAGGAAAAATTATTCAGAAGATTTTCCCTCAGTTGGTGTTTTAATGGAGATTGTAGAGAGTGCTGTCTTGCACATCACTCCAAAATCCTCCATCGATATTCAGAAGGTCACAGCATAGGATTTTCTTATGAACATAAATTGTTATTGAGCAGTGAGTGGTTGTAACTGATGACTGTGGATGAGACCATATTCATCAAGATAAAAGTGAGTCAGAAGAGCTTTGGATTAATTTGCAGTAACTGGTCCATGCAGGAGGACAAGCAGAGCCACCACATGCCAGCAAAATAAACAAATTGTCCAGATGTATGTGGTGCAATGATTCAAGTTGGTTTCCTAAGGAAGTCTAATTTTAAAAATGTCACATGTCTTGGCAGTGATGTTGAGATTGGCTGGTTGGATATGATTGAATATACATCTCAAAAAAAAAAAAAATCATACCACTCCTTGGCTAAATTTCCATAGCAACCGCGGATGCACGTACATCCATACACTGCAACCCATAAATCCTTAAAACCTGCAAAAATATTGATTCAGGAAAAGGTGAACCTGATAACGGTCATAGATGGGTGCACATTATATATAAATGTTACCTAAAGCAATCTCTGCTCATTTGCTGCTCATCAATCAAGAGATTAATTCCTCTAATCGTTTCCTAATTACATAAAACACTATCACCAGGTTTTCACACTCACATGCATGTGAAGAGCAGGATCTGAGAATCCTCCTGTGAGCTTTTCCGTAAATGCCTATTTTAGCAGCATCTCAATTTACGGCTGGTTGGAACAGGTGTTTGTGTCCTGTCAAGATGCGTGAGACAATTTATGAAACGCGACACCCCTGAAGTGTGCATGTAATAAAAAATAAAGGCCTGTGACATGGACTGGCTCATGCTGCTTAGAAAATTCCATAGAGGGGCAGGAATTGGGATTGGACAAACTGCTCCTGCTTTGTTTGTTTATACTAATACTAAAGAATTCTTGCAGTTAATTGTAACATCGTACCACATGAACGAGTAAGTACTCGAGGTACGGGATTAAAATCAAGCAGTTAACTCTCGATTCTGATTTGTCAAAGTGGCAGGGGTGTGGCGGACAATCTAATGAAACAATAACAATAAGCAGATTAGCTGGTTATATCATTAAACACTGCAAAACCTAGTCAGTGAACCTTTCTTTTTTGGGGGAGTATTTTAGTTTCTCCACATGCTATCTGGCGTATCAGGTGACGGAAACTCCCCACCCTGGAGATATAGCCCTCGTCTTTGTGGCAGTTACCTAAGGGGTTAAGTTGCCAGTTCAAGACCTGATTGTCATTCTCACACTATGGGGACACCAATTAGCCTAATCTACATGTCTTTGGACTGTGGGAGGAAACCAGGGTAACCGAAGGAAACCCACCAAGCATGAGGAGAACATGCAAACCCGAGGTGGGAATTGAACCCACGACCCTGGAGGTGTAAGGTGACAGTGCTAACCAGTAAGATATGTGTCACCCTGTATAGAAGAAGTCAAGTCAAGTCAAATTTATTTATAGCACATTTAAAAACAACCCGAAGTTGACCAGAATGCTGTACAATGATAGAAATAAAACGACCAGAATTAAACAGCATAAAATTAAGGCAAATAAAATTAAATATAACTATAAAAATCAGTTAATGACAGT